>CAUYON010079422.1:0-10072 GCA_963573935.1 Arctocebus calabarensis
CTTTGCACATTTTCTGCATTTCTTTTCTTTTCTTTCTTTCTTTCTTTTCTTTTTTTTTTTTTTTGAGAAAGAGTTCTCACCATGTCACCCTTGGTAGAGTCCCACAGCATCACAGTTCACAGCAACCTCAGACTCTTGGGCTTAAGTCATTCTCTCACCTCAGCCTCCCAAGTCACTAGGACTACAGGTGCCCCCCACAACACCCGGCTATTTTTTTTTTTGTTGCAGTTGTCATTGTTGTTTAGCTGGCCTGGGCCGGATTCGAACCACCAGCCTCGGTGCATGTGGCCAGCACCATAACCACTGTGCTATGGGCGCTGAGCTGATTTTCTGCATCTCTGATACTATACAGAATTCACCTCATAAAAGATACACATACACATATACTTTCTTAGCAAAAGACGCTTTTAAGAGACTCACTCAATCCTCTAAAATACAAAAAGCAACAGATACTGTCCACAGGGGAGAGGCAAAGGGAAGCTTCAAAGATAACAAGAAGAATATATGTTAAACATAAAAGGGGATTTCCTCTCTTTGAAGGTGAAGGACACTGTTTGCCAGGAATGTCCTCCTATAAGGATGCCTGTGGATAGAGTCAGTTTATTCTCTGTGGTGGTTTTGGATTCAGGGAAAGAGCCCTTTAAATTTTTTAAGTTTTCCTTCCATATCTTCTTTACTTAAAGTTCCTTCGTGGTATTGTACGAGCTCTTAGGGAATGGTAACATGGTGGAAAATAGTCAAAACAAATTGAAAGGTGGAAAGTGTAAGAATGAAATTGTTTTGCATCTGATCAGAATTCTCCTACAAAATTGGTACGTGTGAAGATTGGGTTTTTCTTTTCGTTTCTTTTCTTTGTTTTTGCTTCATTGTTCTAAGGCTGAGTATCCACTCCCAAATTTGGGATGAAAGCTGGTCTCTGGGGAACAGATCCGTGTTACTGAAAAATGAAAAAGTTTTTAAGACTTATTCTCTATTTCACAAGACTTTTTTCTGTTTCACATCTCCCTGCCCTCTTTTTTTTTTTTTTTTTTTTGTAAAGGATACACTCTAGCTCTTTAAAATGTCTTTGTTAGGCCAGAAACAGTGGCTCACACCTGTAATCCTAGCACTCAGGGAGGCTGAGGCAGATGGATCACTTGAGCTCAAGAGTTCAAGACCAGCATGACCAAAAGTGTGCCACCATCCTACTAAAAAAAAGAAAGAAAAACTAGCCAGGTGTTGTGGCAGGCACCCATAGTTCCAACTACTTGGGAGACTGAGGCAAGAGGATCACCTGAGCCTAGGAGTTTGAGGTTGCAGTGAGCTATGATGCCCCAGCACTACCCAGGGCAACAGGGTAAGACTCTGTCTCAAAAAAAAAAAAAAAAAAAAGGGCAAAATATCTTTGTTTTTTCTTATAAGGTGGCTGGCTTAAACAGTGAAAATCTTGGTAACTGAAATAATTTTTCAAATGAGTCCATAGAGGTAACTGTAATGTGTCTGAGCACAAAAGTATTAAGATAAGTTGGCCTATTAAAGTTCAGTTAATTACGTCTTTCTTGATTTGAAAATCAAATCAGAACTGGGGGATCAAAGGGCCTTCTCCTTTTTAGGCTCAAAAATGAAATATCAAGTGACTCTGAGAAAAGAAGATAAGAGATTTTATCTTGTAGAAGTGTATCAAGTAGGAAAAACATAAAAGAAATTCACTCTCAAAATTACATCATTCAGAGGTAATAGTTGTTTACCACATTATTAAAAGGAAAAGCATTAAATTCTTGATAGCTGTGTGTCTAAAAATTGAATAGGGCCTGGTACGTTGGAAACTTAATAAATATTTATTGTATGTGGACAAAATAATCTGTGCATTTCATTTGACCAGAGTTTGTTTTGTTTCTGATTATTGTGAAAGTTCTGTAAGTTACAGCTGCAAATGACGTTCTTCTGTTTTGCAAGTGTTTCCTGCTTGGTACGTGATATTTTGGAGAAGGCCATTGAGAGTCTGCTCTCTAGACTTAACTACATAAATATAATAGTTCATGTTAATAATACTGATAGGCTAATCAGCTAATCTAGCCTCAAACTAATTTTAATTTATAGACTATAACCAAAACAGCCCTTGCCCTGAAGTCATCCTGATCTGGGTACCAGTCCTGGTGCAACTTCAAACCTGTGTAACTTTAAGCAAATCACCAAGCTGAAAATCCCATATCTCAATTTCCTCGTCACTAAAACATATAGTAACAATCCAAATCACAGGATTATTGTGAGATAAAAACATATGTATGTTCAAATGGAAGTTGCCAGATAAATTTGGGTTATCACAAAATGGGATTCAGAAAATTCTTTTAAAAAAAAAAAGCAAGCCAGCAGGGTATGGTGGCTCACGCCTGTTATCTAACCACTTTGCGAAGCCAAGGTGGGAGCATCCCTTGAGTTCAAGACCAGCCTGGGAGAACACAGTGAGACTCCATCTCTACAAAATATTAAAAACAATTACCCAGGTTTGGCTCCCATAGCTCAGTGGTTAGGGCTCCAGCCACATACACTAGGGCTGGCGGGTTGGACCCCCCACCTGGGCCTGCTAAACAACAATGACAACTGCAACAAAAAATAGCCAGGTGTTGTGGTGGGTACCTATAGTCCCAGCTACTTGGGAGGGTGAGGCAAGATAATTGCTTAAGCCCAAGAGCTTGAGGTTGCTGTGAGCTGTGATGCCACAGCCCTCAACTGAGGGCAACATAATGAGACTCTGTCTTAAAAACACACACACACACAAAACAATTACCCAGACGTGGTGACATGTATCCGAAGTCCTAGCTACTTGGGACTCTGAAGTGGGAGGGTAGTTTGGACTTAGTTTGATGGTGCTGTGAGTTAGGGTCATGCAACTGCACTTGAGCCTGCACTTGAGCCTGGACAACACAGCGAGACACTGTCTCTAAAAAGTCAAAACTTATCATGCCATGTTAAGTTTTTATAAGTGAAAAACCCATACTGTTATAAGGCTAAATGGTGCCCTGTCTTTTTGCTTTCTTCAAATGATATCATGCTAAAAGACAAATATTAAAGTTGAGAGTGTTTGCTGATCAAAGGGTGATTTGGGTTGCTCATTTTAGCTAAATATACACCTTGGAAGATTACTGTCATTTAAATTTTCTTCCCATTGTTCTTTGAGTACTCAGGAAATATATCTTCTTTTTTCAAAGTCACCGGATATTTCATTTTTGAGTGATTGCTGCTAAAAAGATGAAGGCCCTCTGATCCCCAGTGCTGAGGAATCAGTTTGCAGCTGGTGATGACAATATTCTAAGTGCCTCTTCTGAGCAGTGGGCTATGCACTGTGCTTCTGCCCGCTTTGTCGCATGAAATCATCACAAAACCCTTGATGAATCCCGGAGTATTATTTCACTTTCTGAGGTTCTAAGTATTACCAGCATTTTGTATCTGAGGAAACTGAGTTGCTGGGTCATTGTCAAAAACCTGGTTTGTTATCTCCGGCTTTGTCTGAGGGAGGGAGAAAGAGAGACAGAGAGAGAGACTGTCAGGTCCACCTGTTGTCCCTGAGCTCCTGTGATCAGCTGGTTTGGGGGGTCAAGAGGCTTAAGAGGGGGAATTCTATTCCTCCAGGCTCCTCCTCACCTTGGTGCCTGGTGGGGAGGCAATGCCAGGTCCCTGCCCCCCCTTTCTAGTGGCCTAAGCAGGTGCACCAGTAGCCCTCAATGTGGTTAAAGTCCATTGCCACCGGCCTGAGAAAGTGGAAGCTATGTTGATCCTGTGTAGAAGACCCCTCAGGCGTATTCAGCAGGGTCAGTTTCAGCGCCCAGCTGTAGTGGACGGCGATGAGCGCAACTGCCACCTTAGCCGCCCCATGTCCACTATCAGCACCTAGTGCCACCACCCTAGCTGGGTTCTCAGCCACCTTAATATTTGGGAATAGTGGCAAGGTCTGCAGAACCCAGTTCAGAGCCCTCACCTTGGCACCCTGAGGGCCCAGAGCGCAGGACTTCCTCCAGCCTGCCCCAGGATTACAGGCATGAGCCACTATATCAGGTCCAGTTAAAACCTATTTTTCCTTCCTGAAGACCAGTTGTTTGCTAGAGAGTGGTCAACAGATGTCCAGGTTACAAATCTCATGAATGTAGCTTTTGGCTGATTTGTTGGTTTGATAATAAGGTCAAGGTCATGGGTTTAATACAGGGCAAGCCAGGTCCCCTCTTACTCTATTCCTGCCAGTCTAGCAGTTTCCATTCATCTCTTCTTTGTCTTGCTAGCCAGTCCTGATTTCCTCACAGTAACCTTTGTCTATTCAGTTGAATTCTTCTCTTGCTCCTTCCTTTGGGAAGGATGATTTTGTCTAAACCCATCTTCTGGAGATGCCAACTCTTTTTTTGTTTTGAGACAGAGTCTCAAGCTGTTGCTCGGGGTGGAGTGTTGTGGCGTTACAGCTCACAGCAACCTCCAGTTCTTGGGCTTAAGTGATTCTCTTGCCTCAGCCTCCCAGGTAGCTGGGACTATAGGCACCTGCCACAACGCCTGGCTATTTTTTTTATTGCAGTTGTCATTGTTGTTTAGCTGGCCCAGGCCAGGTTCGAACCCGCCAGCCTGGGTGTATGTGGCCTGTGCACTACCCACTTATCAACAGGTGCTGCCAATCAACACCCTGTGTGAAGTGTGGTTGGCTTTATTCAGCCCTTACAAAAGTGGGGGAAGAGCAGATACCTTCCTCCATGCAGAGACCTTAGACTAAATCAGCTGTTGGCCTCAGAGGAAGAAATAGAGAAAATGGATTAAAATATAACCCTATCACCTGTCTGAATAAGCGTCACCTTGTCATAGCTCCTTCATACTTGCTAAGGATGTAACATCTCAGTCAGCTGGTTGAATTCTAGTCATACTCCCATTACTTCCTGGACTGTGATTTAGGGCAATTTATCACACTTCCCTTTCATTTCTTTTCTTCTATAATGTGAAATAATTCCAGAGTGTAATTCTCGGGGTTGCTCTGAATTCAATGAATGAGAATTATATGAAATTTAGCATACTACCTAAAACATGATGAAATCACTGCTCATTAATGTCTTCTATTTCATTATTATCTTTTTTTTGAGACAGAGTCTCACTCAGTTCACCCTGAGTAGAGTCCTGTGGCATCATAGCTCACAGCAACCTCAAACTCCTGGGCTAAAGCCATCCTCCTGCTTCAGGCTCCTGAGTAGCTGAGATTAAAGATATCTGCCACAATATCTGGCTACTTTTTCTATTTTTACTAGAGAAGGGGTCTCCTTCTCACTCACTGGTCTGGAATGCCTAAGGTCAAGCAATTCACCTGCCTCAGGCTCCCAAAGTGCTAAGATTATAGACATGAGCCACCATGTTCAGCCTATTGTTGCTATCTTTAAGAAGACTCCAGTTATGGGTGGCTCCTATGGTTCAAAGGGGTAGGGTCCCGGCCCCATATGCCCGAGGTGGCAGGTTCAAATCCAGCCCCGGCCAAAAACTGCAAACAAACAAACAAACAAAACACTCCAGTTATGTTAAAGGAGGGAGTTGGCCAAGGTCAACCAAATTACTGCAGCCACACTGTTTTTTTTAAAGTTCCTCCCCCAACCATGTCTCTTTGTATCTAGCTAAAACTGTTCTCTGAGTACATCTGAATCACCAGTTTGATTAAATCCAAGTTTTTTTTTTTCCTCCAGACTCTCCCAACACAGTTCGAATGATAATAATCAACATCCAAGCACATTCATGTTGATCAGAATTCAGGCTTTATTATTATGCGATGAAAAGAACTAAAACTTAATTCGAAGCACATGTAAAGTTTGCAGAGCGGGATATTGTTCACAAAACACATTCAACATTTAAAGGAAAATAAATGTATTTATTTGAAGAACAGAATATATTTAGATTTTTTTTTTGCTTTAGCCCATTTCCCCCAAACCTAGACTTTGTTGCAATTTAATGTTAAGCAATGAAGTTATTCCATGCAATCTAGTTAAACAATTTAATAGGGATAGCATTTGGCAGAATGAAGAATAATGTATGTGTGACTCCAAGAGAGTGTTACTTCAATAAAATTTTCCACTTCGAAGGTAGGTTGCCCCTAACAGAGCCTATTTTTCAACCATCATTATGTATTAAGTACATAAAGAATATCAGAGAAGAAAACTAACATATATAAAGTCCAACCTCAGTGTCATAGTGAAAGGACTACAAGTGCCAGAGCAAAAGAAATGTAGGTTATCTTTTTTTCTCTTCCCATACAATCTTCTGCTGTTGACCTTCTTAGGGTTAGGCATTTAGGTTACAAGTTACCACATAATGCTGGGAATGGAAATCGATCAAATATATTGCCTTGTTATTTCCTTTGGAATCTTGACTGGAGACTTCCAAAGAAGGGTTAGACAGGGGGACTCAAGAGAAAAGAAGTTCAATGAGAATCTCATCAGATTTTTGTGTTCTGATGAGGAGAGGAAGTAACTTACAAAAAGATAAAGAGCAAACAATGCATTATTGCCAGGATGGAATGGATTGAGCATGAGGGGGTGAAAAATTGGGGAGTGATACAGCATCTAAGAATCTTTGACCTAGGGAATTGTCATCAGCCAGATATGCACTAAACATTCAAGTCAAAATCTTCTAGGTAGCCTAAATTTGCTTTTCTAGATTGAAGAAATGCAAGGTGATTGTGTTTCTTTCAATAGGCTGTGTTTGTTGATTAAGAGAATAAGAGGGAGTAGGAAAGAGAGAAGGCTTTGATAGCTCCCTTCACAGAAGTCACTTTAACAGTGTGAACATGGCTGGATTGTTACTTTCTAATCCCCTTTTGCCCCTGGAGGAGAAAATTCTCCACAAAATGCGTGTTATCAAAATTGGTTGGCTCTGTTGTATTGCTATGAACATGGATCTCTCTGTTGCAATTTTGCGATGAATTGTTACAATTCTGACTTACTCTTGAGGACCGTCAACGTAGCGATTGTGGCCAATCTTGCTTGGAAGAGGCATCCAGGGAGGGCCTATGAAGGGATCGTAAACTCACATATGTACCTCTTGCTGCTGCGACAGACCTCGTCACTCCACTTGCCCTGAGTGGACTGGGAGAATAAGACACAGTTTTCCCGCTTGCCACCGTTGGGCTGGGCACGGTCCCAGTTGAGGAAGGAGATAGCCAGTCCATTGACATCAACAAACTTGCCTTCCGTGACCATGTCATTGATGCCCAGCCAAAAGTCATTGACACCCGGCAGGCTACTTTTCCCATAGTCTCGGAGGGCGTTGATTTCGTCGGTGTTCCTGGGGATGACCAGGGTCCCTCCCTTGGAAATGCAGTCTTCGTTGGCTTCATGGAAATGCTTTAGGCCTTCTGAAGCGAGGTAACATTTCTTGTGAACTTTCGTTCCTCGGAGACAGACTGTGAAGAGGCGAAATTTGAATATTAAGGTTTTGTTTGAGTGTATTATAATGCTAGATCTGGCAGATAGCAATAAATATGAAGAATGTATGATCATGGCGATAATGAGTTAGTGTTTAGTGAAGATTTTTGTGTGTACCACACACTAAGCTAAGTTTGTACGTAAATGAACTCCTATGCCAATAGTGATGACAGCCCAGGAAGTGGTATTTTATTATCCTCATTTTTACCCATCAGGCTATTAAGGCTTAGAAGTTACTTGTCACCACTTAGCATGTAAATGTGATTTACTCAACATGTGAAGACCTCAACTACACAAACCCAGGTCTGCCCCATCCTCAGAACATGACTTTCAGCCTTGTGCTGCTTTGAAGTACAAATAAATGCTTGCTAGTTTATGTAGTTCAATTAATGTGTTGCATTTTTGGAACTGGGTTGTATTTTATAATTATTTAAAAGAAAACAAAAACAAAACTCTGACCCTAAGTGTGGAGAGGAAGTGGTTTTCGTAAGCAGCTAACTGAACCCTGGTAATATTGTTTAGGTGATTCAGGAGAAAGCAAACATAAAAACAGCATTAAGGCACACGTCTTGGCAACTCAGGCTCCAGGGCCACAGTGCCCGGGTTGAGGTCTCACCTCTGACATTAACTGGCTGTGTATTTAATTTCTTTGTGCCTTGCCTTTTCCATCTATAAAATGAGGATGATGGTAGTAGCTTAACTTGTCAAAGGATAACCATAAATTGTAGAAGTAATGTATCAATATAAGAAATTCATAGGCTGGGTGCAGGGGCTCACACCTGTAATCTTAGCTTTCTGGGGGGCCAAGGTGGAAGGATCACTTGAAATCAGGAATTTGAGACTAGCCTGAGCACAACCAAGATCCTATCTCTACTAAAAATAGAAAAGTTAGCTGGGTACAGTGGTGCATGCCTGTGTAGTCCCAGCTACTTGGGAGGCTGAGGCAGGAGGATTGCTTGAGTCCTGGAATGTGAGGTTGCTATGAACTATGGTGATACTACTGCACTTGAGCTCAGGCAACAGAAACTACTAGCTCAGGAATTTATAGTGCCTGACTTTGGGTAAAATATTGACAAAACTCTTCTACAAGAGCATTTGACCTTCCTTTAATTTACTAATTATTTTTTTTTTATTTTTACATATACATGTGTTTATGAGGTTTCCACTTTTTGCCTTCACAGAATTAAAAAGGCTTAAAATTTAATAACAATCACAAGGTTTAAGATAAGGACTAGAAACAAAAACCTTGTAAAGAATGAAGATAAATACATTCAGAAAAGAAATCCAATGATTACTGCATCGAAATATTAAGCAATAATAATAATAATAATGCAAAGAAACTAACATTCACATGGTCAAATAAGGGTATGTCTATTATGGAATGCTTTGACTCTGAGGCTCTAGAACTAATTCTGTCCTAGAACCCTCATAAAGAGAGTATGTCACTCTTGTTACCAGGCAACATTGCTAATGACCCCAGGTCAGTAACATACATCTGGCCTGGGAATTATAGATGTGTTTTGAAGGGAAGCCATAACTTCAGTCTTCCCTGAAGGTAGTAATGGGGCAGGTCTCCTGAGGGGACCTTCAACACTCTGTTTTTGGAGCTGCTACAAAACTTGTTGGCTTCTGGGGGTATGAGCTTGTAAACCAGGGCTGTTCACGCACCTGTCCAGACGAGCTCTCATTTGTTCATGTTCTATAGGATATTTACTGGAGTGGTATCCTCAGCTGCCTGGACTGTGGAGAGCACCACTCATATGGGAAAGGAGCACTGGAAGATGAACTATTAACAAACTGGCTCTAACTAATATCTTCCCAGTTGTATCTAATGCCGAATGTGGCCCAAGTGAGTTAATGGGCACCTACTTAGCATCCGATCAACACTGATCATTTCAGTTACTTAGTACTTGCCTTTCTCTGTTTCATTACCCAGTAGAGAATAATTATGGACTGTTTTATTATGAAATATATTCCTGAATTTCTATTTCTATACCACCCGTATGTAGGAGAATGGGGTAGCCAAGTTCAGCTGATTTCCCAAAGCAATCACCTCCCAGCTTTTGGGTCCTCTCACTGGGACATATCTCTGGTTTGTCAACGTTTCTTTGAAAAAGATGTCACCCAGAACTCAGCAAGCGGTCTGGGTGTGATTTTCTTCCTTTTTTTTTTTTTTTTTAATGAGATTTTCTCGTTTCTTGTGTGAAAACATTTGTGTTCTGCATCTAGTAGGTTTCACCTGACCCTTCCAAGATGCACCTCAAGTGTGATCCCACCCTTTACCTCTCCTCCCCTCCCCCTCCCTCCCTTTCCTCTTTCCCCGTCTTCTTGTGCTATCATTGGGTTGTAGCCTTCACATGAAAGCTATAAATTTGCTTCATATTAGGGCTGTATACCTTGGATACTTTTTCTTCCATAATTGCTAAGTCATGGAAGAAGCCCAAGTGCCCATCCATCCACGAATGGATTAATAAATTGTGGTACATGTACACCGTGGAATAGTATGCAGCCTTAAAGAAAGATGGTGACTTTTCCTCTTTCATATTTACATGGATGGAGCTGGAACACATTCTCCTTAGCAAAGTATCTCAAGAATGGGTATGATTTTCAACCACTAACGATCGCCTTTGATCTTCCCGTCCCTGTTAGGACAGGTGTCA
>CAUYON010079423.1:0-36065 GCA_963573935.1 Arctocebus calabarensis
TCTTTATATAGTGATCAAGAAAATGCCATGAAGGCTATCTGTAACAGTACGATCAAAACATTTCTGAATGTATATGAATCGTGCCCTATGATTGCACCAATGTACAGAATTATGATTCAATAAAATTATAAAAAAAAGATGGAATTAGAAATTTAAGGAGCAATTCAAATGTTGTCTCAAGAATTCAATGAATTCAAGGACAAAATTGCCAAAGATTATGACACATTGAGGCAAGAACTTGCAGCCCTCAAAGATCTGAGAAATACAGTAGAATCTCTCAGTAACAGAATGGAGTAGGCAGAAGAAAGGATCTCTGACATTGAAGACAAAGCTTTTGAATGCTCCAAATGCTGAAGGAGGAAGAGAAGTGGAGAGCAAAAATGGATTATTCTCTGAGAGAATTGTGGGACCACTCAAAAAGAGCAAACATTTGCCTCATAGGAATCCCTGAAGGAGAAAAGAATGGTCTGAAAGGCACAGATACTCTACTCTAAGAACTAATTGAGGAGAACTTCCAAAGCATGGCAAGAAATACTGAAATTCAGATAGCAGACAGTTTCAGAACTCCAGCACAACTGAACCCAAATAAAGCATCTTCTAGACACCTTGTAATTAACGTTGCCAAAGTTATTATGAAGGAGAAAATCCTACAAGCAGCAAGATGCAAGAAAATCATAAACTACAAGGGGAAGAATATTAGAATGACTGCAGACCTCTCTGCTGAAACTTTTCAAGCCAGAAGAAAATGGTCATTGACCTTTAGTCTCCTAAAACAAAATAACTTTCAGCCCGGCATCCTGTGCCCACCTAAATTGAGCTTCATTTATGAAGGAGCAGTTAAATACTTTCATGACATACACACATTGAATAAATTTGCCACAACCAAACCAGCTCTTCAGGATATCCTCAGACCCATCTTCCATAATGATCAGCACAATGCTCAAACACCAATCAGGTGGGAGAGTTCAAAAGGTCTTCAGCATCTAGGCAGCAGGGATCCACTGGCAGCTCACTCTGAAATTCTTGACCAAAACCCAATTTCCACAGTGGTGAAAAGATTCAAAATGTCTGTTGGACTTTCAAAAAACTTGACACCCAAAATACTACCAGACTTATCAATACTCTCAATTAATGGTAATGGCTTGAACTGTCTTCTTAAGAGGCACAGGTTGGCTGACTGGATAGAAAAACTCAGGCCAGGTATCTGTTGTATACAAGAATCTCATCTTATCTTAAAGGATAAATATATACTCAGGGTGAAGGGATGGGCATCTGTAATCCAGGCAAATGGACATCAGAAAAAAGCAGGGGTGGCAGTTTTATTTGCAGATACACTAGGTTTTGAACCAACAAAGTAAGGAAAGACAAGGATGGTCACTTCATATTTGTTAAGGGAAACACTCAACATGATGAGATGTCAATTATTAACATTTATATGCCCAATCAGAATGCTCCTCAATTTATAAGGGAGACCCTAACAGACATGAGCAATTTAATATCTTCCAGCAGCATTATAGTTGGAGATTTCAACACTCCTTTGGCAGTTGGATAGATCCTCCTATAAGAAACTAAGCAAAGAAATGTTGGAATTTACCATAAAACAATTGAATTTAACAGACATCTACAGAACATTTGATCCTAATAAAACTGAATATACATTCTTCTCAGCAGCCCATGGAATATCTTCCAAAATTGATCACATCTTAGGTCACAAATGCAACCTCAGCAAATTTAAAAGTATAGAAATTATTCCTTGTATTTTCTCAGATCATCACACAATAAAAGTTGAACTCACCAATAACGGCTATCTGCATACTCATACAAAGACATGGAAACTAAATAACTTTATGCTGAATGATAGCTGGATCATAAATGAGATTAAGAAGAAAATTGCCAAATTTTTGGAACAAAACAATAATGAAGACATGAATTATCAGAACCTGTGGTATATTGAAAAGGCAGTGTAAAGAGGGAAATTATAGCATTGCAATCCTGCCTCAAGAAAACAGAACGAGAGGAAGTCAATAACTTAATGGGACATCTTAAGCAACTGGAAAAGGAAGAACATTACACCCCCAAACCCAGCAGAAGAAAAGAAATAACTAAAATTAGAGCAGAATTAAATGAAATTAAAAACAAAAGAATTATTCAAAAGATCAATGAATCAAAAAGTTGATTTTTTGAAAAATTCAACAAAATTGATAAACCTTTGGCTATCCACCAAAAAATCAAAAACTAAAGTCCATAGTGTCATCAACCAGGAATGGAAAATGCAAATAACAACAGACACCTCAGAAATGAAAAAAATCCTTAATGAATACTACAAAAATTTTATTCTCAGAAATATGAAAATCTGAAAGAAATTGATCAATACTTGGAAGCGTGCCAACTTCCTAGACTTAATCAGCAAGAATTGGAAATGCTGAGCAGACCTGTATCAAGTACTGAAATAGAATCAACTATATGAAATCTCCCAAAGAAGAAGAGTCTGGGACCAGATGGCTTCACATCAGAATTCTACTAAACCCTTAAAGAGAAACTAGTACCTATATTACTTAACCTTTCCAAAATATCAAAAAAGAAGGAATACTTCCCAACACATTCTATGAAGCAAATATCACCGTGATCCCCAAACAAGGTAAAGACTCAACAAAAAAATAAAACTATACACCAATATCTTCAATGAACATAGATGCAAAAATATTCAATAAGATCCTAGCAAACAGAATCCAGCAACACATCAAATGAATTATATACCATAACCAAGTGGGTTTTTCCCCAGGGTCTCAAGGTTGGTTCAATATACATAAATGTATAAATATAATACATCACATAAACAAACTAAAAAACAAAGACTATATGATTCTCTCAATAGATGCAGAAAAAGCTTTTGACAATATCCAGCATCCTTTCATGATAAGAACACTTAATAGTTATAGAAGGGACTTTTCTTAAACTGATAGAGGCCATCTACAGCAAACCCACAGCCAATATCCCATTGAATGGAGTAAAATTGAAAACATTTCCACTCAGATCAGGAACCAGGCAAGGTTGCCCATTGTCTCCACTGCTTTTTAACATTGTAATGCAAGTCTTAGCCATCGCAATCAGGCAAGAGAAAGTGATCAAGGATATACAAATAGGATCAGAAGAGATCAAACTTTCACTCTTCACAGATGATATGATTTTATACCTAGAAAACTCCAGTGACTCAACCACAGAACTCTTAGAAGTGATCAAGGAATACAGCAGTGTCTCAGGACACAAAACTAATACTCACAAATCAGTAGCTTTTATATATACCAATAATAGTCAAGCCAAAAAAAAAAAAAGCCAAGGACTCTATTCCCTTTACAGTTGTGCCAAAGAAGATGAAATATTTGGGAATTTACCTAACAAAGGATGTGAAAGATCTCTATAAATAGAATTATGAAACTCAGAAAAGAAATAGCTGAAGATATTAACAAATGGAAAAGCATACCATGCTCATGGCTAGGAAGAATCAACATTGTTAGAATGTCCATATTGCCCAAAGCAATCTACAAATTTAATGCAATCCCTATCAAAGCACCACATACTTTAAAGATCTGGAAGAAATAGTACTTCATTTTATATTGAAACAGAAAAAAACCTCGAATAGACAAGACATTACTCAGAAGTAAAAACAAATCAGGAAGAATCACACTACCAGACCTCAGACTATATTATAAATCTATTATATTATATTATAGTGATCAAAACAGCATGGTATTGGCACAAAAATAGAGAGGTAGATGTATGGAACAGAATTAAAAACCAAGAGATGAACCCAGACACTTATCATCATTTGATATTTGATAAGCCTATCAAGAATATAAATTGGGGGAAAGATTCCCTATTTAACAAATGGTGCTGGGAGAATTGGCTGGTGACTTGTAGAAGACTTAAACTGGACCTACACCTTCCACCATTAACAAAAATTGACTCTCACTGGATAAAAGATTTAAACTTCAGACATGAAACTGTAAAGATTCTTAGAAAAAGTGCAGGAGAAACCCTTGAATAAATTGGCCTGGGAGAATATTTTATGAGGAAGACCCCCCCCCCCCACCCCAGGCAATTGAAGCAACACCAAAAATACATTACTGGGATCTGATTAAACTAAAAAGCTTTTTCACAGCCAAGAACACAATAAGTAAAGCAAGCAGACAGCCCTCAGAATGGGAGAGGATATTTGCAGGTTACGCTTCTCACAAAGGTTTGATAACCAGAATCCACCAAGAACTCAAACTTATTAATAAGCAAAGAACAAGTAATCTCATTTCATTGTGGGCAAGGGACTTGAACAGAAGTTTCTCTGAAGAATATAGGTGCATGGCCTACAGACACATGAAATAATGCTCTTCATCTTTAATCATCAGAGAAATGCAAATCAAAACCACTTTGAGATATCATCTAACTCCCGTAAGAGGGGCTCACATAATGAAATCCCCAAACTACAAATGTTGATGTGGATGTGGAGAAAAGGGAACACTTCTTCACTGCTGGTGGAAGCTAATATGTATTAGTGCAAGCTAATACGTCCCTTTTGGAAAGAAGTATGGAGAATACTCAGGGATCTAAAAGTTGAACTGCTTTTGGATCCTGGAATTCCTCTAACTAGGTGTATATCCAAAATACCAAAAATCACTTTATAACAAAGATATTTGCACCAGATTGTTTACTGCAGCTCAATTCATAATTGCCAAGTCATGGAAGAAGCCCAAATGCCCATGAATGGATTAATAAATTATTAATAAGTGTATACCATGGAATATTATGCAGCCTTAAAAAAAGATGGAGACTTTACATCTTTAACATTTATATGGATGGAGCTGGAACATATCCTGCTTAGTAAAGTATCTCAAGAATGGAAGAAAAAATATCCAGGGTACTCAGTAGTATAATGAAACCAAATTACAATCACACTTTCATATGAAGAATAGATCACAGCTTTGGCTCAAGATGAAGGTGGGAGAAGGAGGGTTGGGAGGTGAGGGGGGAGGTTAGGTTGAGGGAGGGTAAATGGTGGGATCACACCTATGGTGCACAATGCAAGGGTACATGTCAGATCTATTAGTATAGAGTATAAATGTCTTAATACAATAATTAAATAAATGAGATGAGGTATATTTTAACCAGCGTGATGTAAGTGTTCCTAATTCTATATGAAATCAGCACATTGTACCCCATAGATGCATTAATGTATACTGGATCTATGTGTTTATGATTTAATAAAAAAAATTGTGGCTTACCAAGAATGCTTTACCTTTGGTATTGATGCTATACCAGGCACAAAGTGTCATATAGTCTTCAGGGAACCCTTGCTTACTTACCACACAGGGACAATGCATTGGGACTGCACAATAGTTAGTAAAGAACCCCTTAATGCCACGTTCAATTAGTAAGTTCTATGCTGTGTCTTTGACCCAAACTTCTATAATTCCTTTTTTTGAGGAATTTTTTTTAAATGACATTATGATGACACAGAACAGGTTTCTGCTCTCTGCATACAACATTCTTTTTCATGTGCCATTAACCTGATGTTTGCTTTTCCTTCTGTCTCTAGTATCTTTCCTCCCCATTGTTGCCAGGTTGGCCGGTTGCAGTAGACCCTATTGCTTATCTACCAAACAGCCATTTTCCTCTTACTTCTTGCTAAAAGAACATGGACAGCATTCCACTGTGGAGCAGTAATTCACTCAGTGTTAGTGAATGCTTCTTATAGCCCCAGAGGATAAACCATGGTTGGTCCAAACCAATCATGGCTACGCCAGGCTCTTTCACGAATGATTGATTCAAGGCTGTATAGGTGATCCAATTAGGCTAAGGGGGAACAAGAGGAAGGCTTTTGTAGACTTCTAGAAAATACTTTTAACCGTGATAGTGAGAATTGTACCTTCCATTTCCCAATTTCAATACTGTTGTTTAAGAATGCGCGTTGCATGGAGCTTCAGCAGCCACCTTGCTTCATGAAGGGTGACACACCAAGTATGGCAGCCTAGAATGATAGAAAGAGCCTGAATTCTTCAGGAAATAGAACTTCTCATGTGAGTGCACAGTCACTAGCAGCTTGCTGATTAGACAGAGAGCGGGAACCCAGGACTCTCTGGTGGCATCAAGTTGTGGTGTGGAACAATGACAGAGTCAGAAACAGACTGTGTTCTAAGTTTTCTCAATCTGAGAGCGCTCTTTAGCTGCACAAAGAGAAATTTTATTATAGTGGCGTAATCACCCCTTAGGCTTATTTTCCACTTCAACATGAAATCATGAGGTGAGTAATTAGGGCTGGTGAGGGGCTCTACAAAGGTGTCAGTACCCCAGGTTCCTTCAGTCTTTTTGGTTTGCTGTCCTTAGCTCGTGTGCTTCCTTTCTACTGTTGCCTCAAATCTGCTTTTCCACCAGCCTGTGTCTGCATTCTAGAGAGTGTGATGGAGGAAGAAACAGGCACAAAGGGTCCGGGCTTACGAAAGGAAAACGTAAGTCTCCCAACAACTTCCACATGCTTCTTATTGGCCAGAGCTGTTCAGTGGCCACATCTAGGGGAGGCTGGGAAGCAGGGTTTTTTGTTTGTTTTTGTCATCCCAGCAGAACTGAGAATTTGTGAGTAAGGTGCCAGGGAAATGGGTAAGGTAGGCAGAAACCTTGTCTGGGGACATGCTCTGACCACCCTATTGAGATGGATGTGTCTCTAATGTTCTTCATTCTCCAGGTGAGTGGGAGGGAACCATGACAGATGGATATAATACTTGCCACCCATCTGGGCTTGAGCCAGACTTAAAGCAATCATCACATTTCTTGTTCCCTGGCGCCACAATGCAAATTATACTTGCGAGGTCTAGAAAGAAGAAACAGTTTCCATTTAAAAATAGTGCAAAAAATAGTGCGCAGCCCTTCCCCTGCATTTTGTATTCATTATATAGAAACACCATTTTTACTTTTTTCCCTCTCCCTGCTGAAGACCCCGTGGTCTCAACCTTGACTGCATGCTATTACCACCTGGAGTGGTGCTTTAGCAGTTCCTAATGCCAAGATCTCCCACTGGACCAATTAAATCAGGATCTATGGAAATGGGACCCAGGTCTCAGTAGTTTTTTAAATCTCCCAGGTGATTCCAATGTGCAGCCAAGGTTGAGAACCCCGGCACTACAGCAATGGTTTGAAACCCTGGACACACATTAGAATCATCCAGGGGCCTTTTAAAAAATGCTGATGCCAAGTCCCACCCCTAGAAATTCTGGCTTAATTGCATTAGGCTGGGGCCAGGGCAGCGATCGTTTTTAAAGCTCCCCAGGTGAGTCTAATGTGCAGCCAGGTTTGAGGAACACTGCACTGGAGCCATAAAACCAAAGGTAGGAGGAAGAACTCTTTTCTTTCTTTTTTTTTTTTCCTGGATAATAAAATTGCTAAAGTGCTATTACCTGGTGTGTCTATATGCACAGTTAGAACAGGGGTGCTCAGCCTAGGTGGCACATTTCCTGGGGGAGTTTTAAAAATTTCTAATTTGGGGGCCCTATTCCCTTAAATTGTAATTGAATTGTTTTGGTCTCAGATGTTATTCTGTTTATTTTTAATGATCTATGATTATTAAAATTATGTATATACATTATGCATTATGTATTATGTATATACAGCCAGAATGGGGACCACTCACTGCATAATAGTAGGAATAATGATAATAATGGTCCATAAAAATTATAACTGTTCTAGTATAAGACCACATTAGTTCAGGAAGGGGCAGGTATTTTTTTTATCCCAGGGGTGTTAAACTTCAGTGTTTATACCTTTTCTATTGCTGTTTTTAATCCAGGGTACTCTCTGCATCCATAAAGCATTTTCTCATTTAAGAGTAAGGCCTGCTTATTCTTTGCCTTTTATTGTTACCTGACACAATAGGAAGTGCCTGGAAGTAGCATAGATCAATTCACAATGTGGCATTAGGTGCCAATGTCTGAAGCCATCTGCTTAAGGCTGTATGTAACGTTCTATTTAAATGACTCAGCCTTTTCTGTCCCCTCCGTGCCCTACCCCATAACTCTTTTCATGAAGATCTTAGTCAAACTGGTGGCTTGGGGTGGTGCCTGTGGCTCAGTGAGTAGGGCACCGGCTCCATATACCGAAGGTGGTGGGTTCAAACCTGGCCTCGGCTGAAATGCAAAACAAAAAAATAGCCGGGCATTGTGGCGGGTGCTTGTAGTCCCAGCTACTTGGGAGGCTGAGGCAAGAGAATCGCCTAAGCCCAGGAGTTGGAGGTTGCTGTGAGCTGTGTGATGCCACTGCACTCTACCAAGGGTGATAAAGTGAGACTGTCTCTACAAAAAATAACAAAAAACAAAAAACAAAAAAACTGGAGGCTTGGATTGTGTCAACAAAACAACCAGCCCAAGTGTATTATAACTGTGACAGATGTTCCTGGTGACCTGTATATTAGGAGCTATGGCTGCCACACAGCTCAGTTCTTCCCTGCCATAGAGGCAGCAGGTGCTGGCAGGAGGGCACCCAAGGACAGAAGCCTGCCAGTCTCCTCTGCATGCCACAGCTGCCACCAGCACAGAAGATGCATAGGACAGCAAAAGACACACATGTGCAAGCTGGGATCTAGCCCTAGGCTGGGCCCAGGCCGCTGTTGGATAAGGTAGACTCTCCCTAGGTGGGTGTACCTGCCTACGCCCTGTCCCTAGACCTTCTCACAACTCCACATCAGGGCTCCCTGGAATTCATTTTGACCTGCCTCAAGTGGCCTTGGGGAGATTGTACACAAGGCCACCTGCTCATGGATGGCAGCGAGAGTGCTCACCCGTGTGACTTGCTGGGACACAAACCCCACACCATCCACTTCTCATAGAGTTCTTTCCATCTTCCTTTATTTCTTCAAAGTTATTTCTTTAAATGGAATTTGGCCTAAAAGACCAAGATGTAAAATACTGGAGATTAGAATTCTGGTTGGCAAGTGAGGCCCTCAAACACTTCTGTGAACTCCATAGTTCTGTATAACACAACTGTGAACTCCATAGTTCTGTATAACACAACCTCTGTTCACCTACTTGGTGTGTTGAAGGGGATGTGCAGCTTCTTAATAGCTGTCAGTCATATGATAAAAGCTGCTGTGAATTCTGGCAGGTCTGGGACAGGTGAATAGGTCTCTTCACCCAGGAAGGGCCTGTACACCTTAGGGCACAGCCTTTCTCGTGCAACTCCTCCCTAGCAACACAGCTGGTTGCTTCAAAGGCTGCCAGTGATACTCCATGAGCATGGACTCTGAGGATTGTAGAGAGCTTTGCAAAACAAGAAAGGCTACCCCTTCCTGCTTCCATGATCCACCATTACAGAGGATGAGCAAAGACAGCCGAGGGGAATAGCAGTTATCAGTACCCAGGTGCATGTTATCAAGAAAATTAGAAATACCCAATCTGTTTGCTCAAACTGCTTATGTTTGCAGTTTTCCAGGATAAGTCCAGTGGAAATTTTTAATATGGTTGTTAAATAATGGTGAATGAGCCAGGAGTATGATCATAGACTAGAACACAAAATTAGGTCAGAAATTTAAGAAAACGAATCGATTCCTATTCAAGATAACGAGAACAACTGAAAGTTTCTCAGCCTTGGTTCTGTTGCCACTCTGGGCAGGAGGTACTGGGGACTGTCCTGCCTCAAGTGGCCTTGGGGGGATTGTACACAAAGATGTTAACAGCATCTCTGACCTCTACCCTCTAGATGCCAGCAGCAACCCTCCAACAAATTGTGACATCAAAAATGCCTTCAAACTGGACCCACACCTCTCAACATTAACTAAAGTAGACTCTCGCTGGATTAAAGATTTAAACTTAAGACACAAAACTATCAAAATATTAGAAGAAAGTGCAGGGGAAACTTTTGAAGGAGTTAGCTTGGGTGAAGATTATATGAAGAGGACTCCCCAGGCAATTGAAGCAGTATCAAAAATATACTACTGGGACCTGATCAAAATAAAAAGCTTCTGTACAGCCAAGGACATAGTAAGTATAGCAAGCAGACAGCCCTCAGAATGGGAGAAAATATTTGCAAGTTATGCCTCCAACAAAGGTTTAATGACCAGAATACACAGAGAACTCAAACATATTAGCAAGAAAAGAACAGGTGATCCCATTGCAGGGTGGGCAAAGGACTTGAAGAGAAACTTCTCTAAAGAAGACAGGCGCAAGGCCTACAGACACATGAAAAAATGTTCATCGTCCTTTATCATCAGAGAAATACAAATCAAAACTACTTTGAGATACCACCTAACTCCAGTAAGATTAGCCCACATGACAAAATCTCAAAACCAGAGATGTTGGCGTAGATGTGGAGAAAAGGAAACACTTCTACACTGCTGGTGGGAATGCATGCTAATACGTTCCTTTTGGAAGGATGTTTGGAGTTAAAATAGACCTATTTGACTCTATAATTCCTTTAGGTATATACCCAGAAGACCAAATATCACATTATAACAAAGACATCTCTACCAGAATGTTCATTGCAGCCCAATTCATAATTGCTAAGTCATGGATGAAGCCCAAGTGCCCATTGACCACGAATGGGTTCATAAATTGTGGCACATGTATACCATGGAATACTATACAGCCTTAAAGAAAGATGGAGACTTTACCTCTTTCATGTTTACATGGATGGAGCTGGAACATTTTTTTTTAGCAAAGTATCTCAATGGAAAAAAAAGTGTCCAATGTACTCAACCCTACTATGAAGCTAATTTAAAGGTTTCATATGAAGGCTATAACCCAACTATAGCACAGGAATATGGGAAAGGAGGGGAAGAGGGAGGTTGGGGTGGAGGGAGGGTAATTGGTGGGGCCACACCTATGGTGCATCTTCGAAGGGTACAGGCGAAACTTACTAAATGTAGAATACAAACTCTTCATACAATAATTAAGAAAATGCCGTGAAGGGTATGTTAAAGAGTTTGATGAAAACACTTCAGATTGTATATTAAACTAGCACATTGTACCCCTTGAGCGCACTAATGTATGTAGCTATAATTTAATAAAAAAAAAAAATCATGTTCTCATACATGCCATGATATGGTTGAACCTTGAAGACTCACTGTGTCAAATAAGCTAGAAACAAAAGGAAAAAAAAATGTCATATGACTCCACTTATGAGGTACCTGGAATAGTCAAATTCATAGAGACAGAAAGTAGAATGGTGGTTGTGACAGGCTGAGGGAAGAGTGAATGGAGAATTTTTGTTTAATAGGTTCAGAGTTTCAGTTTGTGATGATGAAAAAGTTCTGAGGTGGTGATGGCTGCACAATAATGAGAATGTACTTAATGGCACCGAACTTTGCAGTTAAAAAAAAGTTAAACTGGTCAATTTTTTGTGTTTATATATATATATATATTTTTTTTTTTTTTGAGAGAGAGAGAGAAAGAGTCTTACTCTGTTATCCCAAGCTAGAGTGGCATGGCATCATATATATCACAGCAACTTCAAACTCCTAGGTTCAGGAGATTTTTCAGCTTCAGCCTCTAAGTAGCTAGGACTACAGGCAATCACCATGATGCCCAGCTAATTTTTCTATTTTTAGTAGGGAAGAGATCTCACTCTTGCGAAGGCTGCTCTAGAACTCCTAAGCTCAAGAGATCCACCTGCCTTGGCCTCCCAGAGTGCTAGGATTACAGGCATGAGCCACTGTACCTGGCCTGTTATATATATTTTACCACAATAAAAAAAAGTCATTTCATTTCAGACTGTCTGACCACCTCACATTAATAGTACTTAACAAACTAGATCTTTTTTATCTCAAATAAATATGAGGGTATAAACAATTAAGTTACAATGTTTGCATTTGTTAGGTAAAGTTCCTGTTGTAGTTGTGTCCCACACCCATGAAGTGTGCCATATACCCTTACATTGTGCCCATTAAGTGAGAGAACACTCATTCCACTCCTCCCCCCAGTCTTGAATTGAATTGAGCTCTTTTCTTGTGTAGGTGTATTTTAGATCATCTGATGGCTTCATATTAGTATAGAATACATTGGACACTTGTTTTTCCAGTCTTGTGATACTTTACCAGGAAAAATGTGTTTCAGCTTCATCCAGGTTAATACAAAAGATGTAAAGACTCCATTGCTTTTTATAGCTGAATGGTAGGCCATGGTATACATACACCACAGTTTGTTAATTCATTCCTGGGTTGAGGGGTATTGTTCAGTTTCCAATTGCCAAGATGTGGAAACAAAATAGGTTCTTAATAAATCTCTGACTGGCTCAGTGCCTGCAGCTCAGCAGCTAGGGTGCCAGCCACATACACCAGAGCTGGTGGGTTTGAACCCAGCCTGGGCCTGCGAAACAACAATGACAACTACAACCAAAAAAA
Organism: Arctocebus calabarensis; assembly: GCA_963573935.1. NCBI lineage: Eukaryota > Metazoa > Chordata > Mammalia > Primates > Lorisidae > Arctocebus > Arctocebus calabarensis. Next base: position 12,371 of record CAUYON010079423.1, read on the forward strand.
AAAAAAAAAAAATCTGGGTTTATGGTAGGCTCCCATCTACTCAGGAGGCTGAGGCAAGAGAATCGCTTAAGCCCAACAGTTTGAGGTTGTTGTGAGCTATGACACCACAGCACTCTAGTGAGGGCTACACAGTGAGACTCTGTCTCAAAATAAATAAATATAAATATAAAAATAAATCTCTGATGGACCAACGCATTGTCTAGGAGATCTGTAGCAAGATATGAAACATTTCTGCATATCTTTTTATTTGTGTATTATAAAAATATTTATTAAGCATTTATGTATATGTATGTTGTGGGGAACTCAAAAGTAAAATGAGGCAGCATGTTCTTCCAGAAATGAAACTAGCTCTTGGAGGTAGCAATGAATTCCCAGTATAGCTTCAGTCAGAGGCTGGGTCACATAAGCACATAGATTCCAACCCAAAGTGATAGATCAGATTGTGTAGTACTAGCTGCTTCCAAAGCTCATTGAAAATGATTCTGAGGTCCATTTGGGCTCAGTAGAAACATAAATGTCAAAAAAAGGTGATGTCTATCATGAGGAACTGAAAGGGGAGATGGCATGAGTATCATAGATTTTGCCATCCTTGAACTTGTTGGTCTCTCATAGAGGGCACTGTAGATGTGAATGAAGATCAACTGAACCCAAACTAACAAATGACATCTGAGTCTTCTTCAACTGGAAGTTTATGAGAACAAAAATGTGTCCCAGTACTTACTGGTCCTTATGGAGCTAAAGATTAGGCTGCTTTAGTTTCTCTTTCTAAAGAGAAACTTTCTAAAATGGCAGGAATTATAGCTATTATTTTACCACTTAGGTTCACTAACACATCAAGGAGATGAAATCTCTAAAATAAAATCTGTAAATGAACACACATTTGAGTGTCTTTCTTAACCTTGATGACAGCAAATGGAATAAATGTAATAAAGAATAATATATAATAACAGTTATATATTTCTGATACTTCTTGATAATCTACCATATGGCATGTAATCCATTAAATATCTAAGGCATTTTACAGCATTTCATTTTAACAACTAACTGGTAAGGTAGAAATTCTTATTCAAAGTTTATAGATAAAAACACTAAGTCGAAAAAGAAAAAAGGCTTAAAAACTTGCCCTAAGTCACACTGTCAATAAATAATTGAACTGAGAGTAGAACCACATCTTTGCTCAAAGCACGGAGATGCTATAGGTAATTGGTACTGCTTCTCAGACATGGCAATCCCATACAGGGGATTTGGGGGGACAAGGGCAAGGTCAGACCTGCTGGTAAAGGCAAATGTCCGGAGCAGCTGTTTCCCTACTAGCTGTTGATGTGATCTTCCTCTCTGGCAGCTCCTGTCCTGCAGGTAACCAAGGGCATCACACTGTCCTCCACCTCTGTCTACACTGGTATACCCTTAATAAAGCTCTGAGAGCTCCCAGCTTTTGCACCTGACTCCCTGCATAAGGCTTTGTACCTAGACAGTTGTTCTCAAGCCCTTCTGTGAGGTTCTCCGAATAACCTACTCCTCCATCAATCAGAGCAGCTATGCTTCATGCTTTACATGTTGGGCTCCTGTTAGATTGAACCATATGAAATTTGTGATATTCAACCATTTGATCTGCAAAAATAGCAATTTCACATAATTCAACAAAATACATAAACTTCCCCTTAAACAAAGACTATTTCTCTACGCCTTTAATGAGCCTGGTGTTTTGCTTGGCTCATTAAAATTGAACTCGTTTTCTTCTCAGACATCTCTAGTAAGAGTGTAAAGGGCATGAGCCTACTAAGGACAATTTCCCAAAATACCTTTTGTTAAAGCTTTCTAATTCTGCATGTCCATTGAAGCCAAAGACCTAAAAAATATTTAGTTACAAGAATGTGAACAGTGGAAAAATTAGTAGAAAAATGTAAAAAACACATACATACACACACACACGACACAGCTAAATGTCCAACATCAAGGGATTAGTTAATTGATTCATGATATTTCTATATAATTTAATACTATAGATTCATAAAAATGATATTTTACCTACAAAAAAAGGAACCAGCAAAACAACAAAATATAAATGTAATATTGGATGAAATAATTGGTAGCTTTTCTATCCAGAAATATGAAACAGAATGTATCACAAAAGAGAAGATTTCTTCAAAAATAACTGACCTAAAAATCATGAAATACCCAGGGGAAAAAAATGTAACCACAAATGTACAAAATCTATATGAGGAAAACTTTCAAGTGCTTTTTTTTTAAATTGTCAAATAATAGTTATACATATTCATGGGATACATAGTTATGTTTTGATACATAAAATGCATAGAGATCAGATCCGGGTAATCAGATAGCCATCACTTCAAACATTTATCATTTCTTTGTGTTGGAAACATTCATACAATATTCTCTTTCTAGCTATTCACAACCATATATTAATAATATGCATATATTATTATTAACTACAGTCACTCAACAGTGGTATAGAACACTAGAATTTTCCCTTGTATTTCCTCCCATATAACTGAAATTTTGTCCCCTCTAACAAATACCTCCCTTTCTCCTACCATTCCTGGCCTGTAGTATCCTCTGTTCTACTTTTTACTTCTATAAGAACATTTTTAGCTTCCACATATGAGTGAGAACATGCAGTGTTTAAGTTTCTATTCCTAGCTTGCTTCACTTAACATTATGTCCTCCATTCCATCTATGTTGCTGCAAGGTACAGGATTTCATTCTTGTTATAGCTGAATAGTATTCCACTGTGCATAACAGTATAGTCCACATTTTCTTTATCCACTCATCTATTGTTGGACACTTGAGTTGATCCATACATTGACTTTTTGAATAGTGCTGGAATAAACATGACGGTACAAGTACAGATGTCTCTCTGAAATAATTATTTCTTTTCCTTTGGGTAAATTCCCAGTAGTGGGATTGCTGGATCATATGTAGTTCTAATTGTAGTTTTGATGGACCTCCATACTGTTCTCTGTGGTAAGAATACTCATTCCCACCAGTGTCTAAGAGTTCTCTTTTCATCACATCCTCACAAACATTTCTTTTTTGTCTTTTTGATACTAGATATCCTAACTGAGCTGAGATGATACTTCATTGTGATTTTGATTTGCACTTCCCTGACTAATAATGTTGAACTTTTTTTCATATATTTGTTGGCCATTTGCATGTCTTCTTTCAAGGAATGTCTGTTCAGATCATTTGCCCATTTTTAATGGGATTATTTGTATTTGTTTTGGTTTTTTGCTGTTGAGATGATTCAGTTCCTCATATATTCTGGATATTAAGCCCCTGTCAAATGAATAGTTTATAAATATCTTCTTCCATTCTACAGATTGTTTTTCACTCTAATGATTGTTTCTTTGCTGTACAGAAGCTTTTTAGTTTGATATAATCCCATTTTTTAAGTTTCACTTTCGTTGCTTGTGATTTAAAGCACTTCGGAAAGATATGAACTTGAACTTGAAGAGTTGAAACGTACACCATATTTTTGGATAGGGAAATTTATTATCTTAAAGATGTTAGTTCTGCCTAAGTTAGTTTATTCACTTACTGAATAGACTAAATGTCAGCAAAATTTTTCACAAAAAAGAAAAGATTATTCTAAAGTCACATGGAAGGACAGACAATAAAGAGAATCCAAGAGCCAAGAAAGACAAAAGCAATGGTGGGGAGGGGTTTAGCTATATCAGGTGTGAAACATTATTAAAGCATCTGTAACTAAATTAGCATAGTATGGACACATGATTGAACGGACAGACCAACAGGACAGAATTTTAAAATTCTAAAATGGTCCCAAATGCATACATAACTTTAATATACGTTTAAGGTTATATCTCATATCACTACATTTATGGGGTAGGGGTTGGAAGAATGAACTTTTTAATATGTGGTGTTGGGCCAAGTAGATAACTTCTTGAAAAAAAAAAAAAAGATAAAATTGGACCCATACCTCATGCCATGCACCAGTATAAACTAATAGCCAGATAACCATATGGATGCTTGAAGAAAATATAAGTAAATTCTTTTATAATCTAAAAATAGGGAAGCCTTTTAAATCATGACTCAAAATCCAGAAAAGACTGAGAAATTTTATTACATTAAAAATACTTTTGTGTGGCAACAACCATGTGATTTAAGTCAAACTACAAATGCCCAATCAGCAAAACATTATAGGCAACTTAGGACAGAGAGGACTCATGTCCCTAACATACAGTCTTTAAAAGGTAAGTGGAAAAATCCTAATAGAAAAATGGACAAAAGACAAGAATAGAGGGTTTATAGAAAAATAAATCAAATGACCCTTAAACACATGAACAGATGGTTGATCTGCCTTGTAACAAGAAAAGTGCAAAGTAACATCACACTGTGATTGCCATTCCTCACCTGTCTGACTGGCAAAAGTCCAAGTTTGACGATATACTCTGTTAGTGGGGCTGTGGAGAAACAGGCACTTTCACACACTGCTGGGGAAAGGAGGAAATGGAGCAGAGGGGAATCTAGCAGTATCTCAACAATTGCATACATTCTTTGACCGGCAACTTCCCTGCTAGGAATGTTCCTTGATGATACTCCTCCATAGATGTGAAAAAACATGCACCCAAAGGTTTTCACTGTGGCCTTCCTGATAAGGACAAAATATTGGAAACATCCCAAATATTCATCAATAGGGTGAATGAACTATGATACAATCACATGGAATATAAAGCAGGTTTTAAAAGAATGAGGAAGATAGATATCTCTGTACTAATATGAAGTACTTTCCATGATATGGTAAATGAAAAAAGTAGTGTTACCAGTGTAGGTAGCATGCTGCAGTATTTTGTGTCAGAAAGAAGGCTATGCATATATATTTGCTCATTTTTGCAAAAAAATGACTGCAAAAATTCACCAGAAAATCTAATTAAAAAAAAACAGTAACCTATCAAGGTGGGAGATGAGAGGAACAAGAAAGAGAATGGAAGGGATAGGAATGGAAATGAGACTTCCATTACTATAAATGTTGACTGTTGAACCAGGTAAACATTTTATTTACTTACATAATAAATTAAATCTGGAAAGGAAAGAAGCAAAACTCCCATTTGAAAATAAACTGAACCTAATGAATCTAATTGATACTACGCTTTATGAAGCACTTTTAGTCTTTTATCTATTGCCCTTTTTATTGTATTATCTGCCTTTTGTTTATTTGACTTTGTAAAAATGAGTATGAGTCCTTTCTTGAGCATGTGCCATTGCAAATATTTTCTCCCAAAACCTAGCTTGTTTCATGTTCCATGAGTTTTTTGTTTGTTTGTTTGTTTGATAAACATAAGTTCTTAAATCTAATAAGTCTAATTTATGGACATTTTCCTTTTTGGTAAGTCCTCTGTTATCCTTTTAAGAAGTCTTTGCCTACCCCCAAGATATCAAACACATGTATTCATATGTTTTTGTGGTCACACATTGAGATTATGTGTTAATTTTTTGTTTGGTTTTATTTTTTTCAATAAAGTGTAAGTGAAGATCAAGGTGTACATTTTATGTGGCTATCCACATCCAATTGGTGACCCTCATTTATTAATATTAATCTGTTATCCCCTCACTGCACTGTGGTGTCATGTTTATCATAAGTCAGGCAACTATATTTATGTAGGTTTGTTTCTATCTTTGCACCAGTTACACTCTTAAGTTGTATTTTTACAAGACCTATATAAATACAAGGAATTGAGTCTCTCTGTTATTGCATCACTGGAAGACAGCTGGATGAGATTTTGGCCAGATTTAAAGAATCTGAAGTGCCTAATCCATAGTCACTGAGTCCTATACAATATAGCGTCTGATCAGAGAATCCACAGAAGATGTGGGAGAGAAGTCATGAGTGGGAGACCCACAGGTCATATCACTTACTGGCCCATTCAGAAACTGCCCGCCAGTTAGAGTAATGAAAAGACCAGAGCTGCAGCTCTAATTCATAGTTCTCTGCAAGGATGGGCTGCCATCCAGCAGGATGCAGAACACACATTGAATCAGACACCTCCATATGGTGTGTCTCCAGGAGGAAGAATTAATGGGTCCAGAAACCAAGTTGTAGAAGCAGGAGTGGCCCCACTTAATATCATTTGCTATGACCTCCTAGGGGACTCTGTGGTTTCTGTATCCACCACTCTGGTCTCTGCAGGATTAGAAGTCCTGATTCTAAAAGGGGACATACCCTTGCAAGGGACATAGCAAAGTTTCCATTAAACTACAAGCCACGGCTGCTTTCTGGGTACTTTGGCCTCCTATACCCAGGATTTTCAGGGGTCATCAACTCTGACCAGTAGGAGGCGGTGGGGCTACTGTCACCTGGCACAGAAAAGAATAAGGTGTGGAACTCAGATCATCCACAAGGACACTTTGTTACTCCCTTGTCCATCTGTGACTGTGAATGGACAAGTGCAGCCATGCTGACCTGAGGACAGCATAGTCACCAGGGGTTCAGACTCCTGAGGAACGGGAGCTGAGGTCAAACCAATATGTGGTCATGGAGGACAGAGAGGTGCAGCTGAGGAAGCAGGGAATTTAGCATGGACTCTGGGGCAAGAGGGGGTAGTGAATAGTAACTGGAGTCCCCAATCTCCCCCTCCTCAGTTTCTCTTTGGGAAGATGGGCTCACCAGAACCCCAGAGTAACTGCTCCACAAACATGTTTGGGGAAATGGAAGCCATAGCACTAGGGTGAATTGTGGCAGCCAGGGACCTTTACATCAACAGCTCAGAACTCAAGAAAGAGCTTCTAGGTGGTGCCTGTGGCTTAAAGGAGTAGGGTGCTGGCCCTATATGCCGGAGGTGGTGGGTTCTAACCCAGCCCCAGCCAAAAAAAAAAAAAAAAAGAAAGAAAAAGAAAGAGCTTGCTGGCAGCTCAGCTATTACTGCTATCAGGATCTGCCTTGACTTTCAAGCCAAAGCTACATTCTTCCAAGGTAGCCCCCAGCCAATGACTAAACAGTGTCTGTGCTCTTTCTGCAGATGCCTCTAATGAGCAATCTGCTCTCAGGGTCTCCCTAAGGGGTTGGCAGAGATGCTGTCAGATCTGCACTGTGGTCTGAGGCTCCCATATCTGGAACCTTAACTGTGGAGGAATCAGGAGATAAGAGGTTTTGACTTTGCAGCCTGTGTAGTCCAGGAAGCCATCCTCAAAGACCAGGAAGGGATAGTAAGCACCAATCCATCATGTGCCTCAGCCAGTTTGCTGTGTCCCTGGATGAAGAAGGGGGCAATGAGGAAGGCATTGCCTGATTTGAAAACAGAAGTAGAAACAGGAAAGAGGAGAGAAAAGCAAAATCCAATGGAGCATTCAGGCAGGTCTAACGTGGAGAAGCTGCTCTGTCTTTTTAAAATCTCTGTCAAATGCTGCCCTCTGATGTTTGTGGAATAAACTACTTTTGAGAAACGCTGAAATACAGCCTGATGAGAGAATGCATCTAGCTGTAGTTTTCCAGAATAGCTACAGATGTCATGAAAACCAGGTAAAATCCACAGAACTGGACATCAAAACTACTTCCAAATGATTTGCCCAATTGACATACAGATCAAATTTTTCCAAGATGTTATTGACTCTGACTTTTAGGTATAGGTTACTTTTTATTCCATAATCAAAATGGGGAAGTTTTAAGCATTTCTTCTGGTTCATGAAATGATTGGAAAGCAAATGATGATCAATTAAATCATGAATCATTCATACAAATTTTGAATCAAAGTGAAGACTTCCAATGAAAGTATTTAATTTATTGCCAGAATTGTTCCTTTCAGTCTTTTTGTAACCTATCTTTACAAAGTCCCCCAACCGTACCAACATTTTAGGTAGTGATTTGAAAAAGAGTGATATCACTGATTTTCCAGATTTTATGTCCCAGTAAGAAACAGTGTATGCCAACAAAACAAGGTTTGTGAAGGAAGTAGTGATCAGCACGACCAAGAAATGAAAGTCACTATGTTAAAAATTATCGAAAATTATCGAACCTGTAGCTCTCAACTGAGATCCAAAACACCCACCAGAGTTATGGACTAAATGGCACGGTGTGAGGATCAGGAGATATCCCTTGCACATGCCAGGCATGCTCCTGCCTCAGTGCCCTTTCCTTTCCACCCTGTTTGGAACACAATTTCTCCTAATATCATGTCTGGAGGAGCATGGTTCTCCCTTGTCATCCCTTCAAACTACTGTTAGGGTCCATGCTCATGGGTGGTTAGATTGTAGTCATCTCCGTCTATTCCTCCTTCTGTCCCTGTGTTCATTTTGTGGTAAACTGGAACTGTGGTTTGGGATGTTTGGATGGATGCAGGTGAGTTAGAATAGTTTCCCTTTAGACAACTTTATGTGAGTTGTCTTTATTGGGGTGGGGGGTCAAAAGCACACTTAGCAATCCTGAATTACTTGGTTTTCCTTTGCTAACTTTCCTTCAGTATATGCCTTCCTTCACTATTTTTTGGTAGGATTTAAATATTCATGGGCCTCTGGCCCAATTATTTTCTAATAGCACTTTAATCTCACTCTGATCTCTAATGGGATTCAGGCTAAGAAGTCAAGTACATTAATGAGCAAAGGCCACCAGGGGTGGATTTGTAGCAGTCTTTTCTGAGAACTTTCTCCACTCCAAGACCACCATCTCTGAGAACCTCTAAATATTTGTGAACCCTTTGACAAACCATGCAATTTTGGGGCTAGAGCAGTAATTAAAATATGACAAGCTGGATTTGCTCAGCAGAAACCACTTCTTATATTACGCTTATACAGGCAAACCTACAGCTGCCAGGTGCCAGAGCTGTCCTTATTCCCAGGGCTCTCTTCCCTCCTTCAGCACTAAGGGAAAGGCATTTGCAAACAAGACAAGGCAGAGATCAGAGCGTAGCCTGGGGGACATGTGTCTCACTCTTCTCTCTCCACTGTTTGCTTTCTGACTAGGGGAGAGATGGACTCATCTTCAAAATGCAGGGATGAAAGGCTACAGAGAACAACAAGCTTCAGGCTATGTGGGGGGTCAGAGCTGTGGGTAATGAGTCATTAGGGGGCCCTGATCTGCTGATCTGCTTCAAGGCTTTGGAATTTGACTTAAGGGATATCATCCTGCTGCGTTCATAGGAGAAATTCCCAGGGGCTGGAGGTGAAGTCTAGCCACAAAAGTGAGATCATGGAGAGAGAAACACTAAGAAAAAGAATTGGTAGTGCTGTTGTTATGATAATGAGAACAATAATAAGCCAGCCACAAGGACCCTCCCAAGACTGTCAAATCCCCCACATTTAGTAGTTTAGTCATAGTGCAATAAAATAATGTGGCTTTGAGAGCTAAATAAATGTGAGTTAGAGAAACAATCACAATGTTCACACATTAAAAGACAGGGCAAACAAATTGTGGTAATCTTTACAGTAGAATAATATGCAGTCATTTAAAAAATATGTGGTACACATATAAGGCTAGAGGGTATGTAATTGGCACTATCATCTGTGTGGAGAACAACTTGTCCCTACAGATCAAAAATACAGATGTATAGAACTAATCTAGCATTCTGCTTTAAGGCATTGCTCTTACAGACATATTTACAGAGGTTCAAAATGACACATACAAGACTATTTGTTACAGCATTTTTTGTAATACCAAAAGTTTGGAAATCATCATCAAAAGTTTGGGAAATGTTAAAGTTATGGTATAGCCATACAATGGAATGCAATGCAGTTTTAAAAAGGAAACGAAGCAGCTATGTCATGACATATAAAACAATAATCAAAAGCCAAGGTAAAGTATGTATATATTACTAACACTGAGGTTAATAAAAAGAAGAGAGGGCGGCACCTATGGCTCAGTGGGTAGGGCGCCGGCCCCATATACTGAGGGTGGTGGGTTCAAACCCAGCCCCGGCCAAACTGCAACAAAAAATAACCACGCATCGTGGTGGGCACCTGTGGTCCCAGCTGCTCGGGAGGGTGAGGCAAGAGAATCCCTTAAGCCCAGGAGGTGGAGGTTGCTGTGAGCTGTGTGATGCCACAGCAGTCTACTCAGGGCGACAGAGTGAGACTCTGTCTCAAATAATAATAATAATAATTTAAAAAGGAAGAGAGACCCTGGAAAGAATATTTGATGGATAGATAGGCAGAGCTTCTGATGCCATCAGATGGGTACTGAGCTATATAGTTGAACTGGGCAGCCTTAGGTGAGGAAGAAGTATTCTCTCTCTCTCTCTCTAGTGCAATAAATTTTAAATTGTACTGGGCATAAGAATTATCGGGTTACTTGCTGAAAATGAAGATTTAAGGCATCTATTTTTAGGGATTATGACTCAGAAGGTCTGGGATTGGGCATTGAAAATGGTGGGTTTTTTAACAAGCACAGCAGGTGATTCCAATGCAGCAGATCTTGGACCAGTCTTTGAGAAACAGTGTGATAATGATCACAGAGCCAGCATCTGAGGGGAACTGAAGCCTCCTCCCTGAGTCGAAGTCCACTCTACAAGCTATGGCAGGGAAATCCTGACATGCCATTTGGCTGCAACATCATGCTCAAAAGAACCTGAAATGTGGCTACTGCCAAATTTATTCATGGAAGAGGCCCTTCCACAAATATTTATATTTTGGCCCTCCTGAGCATGAGGATATCTGTATTATCTTCTAATCATCATAGTGAAATGACAACAGAAGTATAATAAGTGTTGATCACTCAATCACAGATGGAAAGGTGGATTTAAGGGATGTTTTGTTGAATTCTATTAATGTTTACATGATGACACCTTTCTACACAGAAAGCAATATGAAATAAGTATTCCTTTATATGATCATTCTATGCATTGTATATCCAGTAGTTCAGGTGCACAATATGTGTATATTGTAATTTCATTGTCAATTATTTTTTTACATATACATGTGTTTATTAGGTTTCCATTTTTTGCCTTCACAAAATTAAAAAGGCTTAAAATTTAATAATAACAATGTTTCAATTATTATTTCTTTTCTTGTACTTTATTTCAGTATTAGGTGTCTTTTGCCATTTCTGTATTTTCTATATTTACTTGTTATTTTTAGATGTTGCTTTTGTTTTTGTCAATTCTAGATTCAGATAAAATCACCTATTTCCTATGCCAATATTTATTTTTCATAAATTTCATAATAACACTTTTCAAACCATCAATACTCATAGTTTCATTTACAATTTTGAAAGGTCTGAGTATTCACTAAATTTCCTAAATTTATATTATATTCAGGAAAGTACAAATACATACTAAATGGATAAGAATTTCACAAATTTTTCTTCTATTATAAGATGCTTTTCCTTAGTTGAAGATGGGACGTTCAGTGTGACTGAAAGCTGGAGACTTATGCCAGATGTCACTTCAGAAGAATGGAGACAAGTGGTCTGAGAGGAAAGATACATTTATTATTTTGCCAGCAGCCAGCAAAGGAAGAAAATGTCAGACTATTGTCTCAAAATCCAAATTCCTGCTTCTGATCAGAAACACAGAGCTTTTAAAGGTTCTGATTAATCCCATAATCCCATCTTCAACTAAAACAATCTGTGACCTCCACCCAAAACCATCCTGTGGCCTCTGCTCAGAGGATTCCCTTGAGCTATATCCTGTAGTAGCACAAAAACAAAAGACATTCTCTGTGTCCTAACCACCACTGGGCCTGAGGCAAGGATGTATGTAGGCTTTCTCAAAAAGGGTAAGTGCGACCCCAGAGAGCCCTGGGCAGCCCCACCGCCATGGCGGCCTAGTTAGCATCACACATGCAGGAGCCCCAGTGCCATCACCGCACCCCTGAGCCTCCAGGCCCAGACACAGCAGCTGTCCGCCTCCCACGCCCTCAGCGCTGCAGACACCAACCCCCAACCCCCCAGACCACCCCCAGCCGGCAGGGAGTGGTGACCAGCCAGGCTCACCTCAGCGGCGCCTGCCAGCGGGGACTTCAGTCATCACAAGGAAGGTTTGGGAAACAGTAGAATGGTTCAATGTTGTCAGGGCCCAGGACTGGCCAGGTCTCAGCAGCTTAACTAGATTCCTGTGAGTGGAAAGCTAAGCTACCTTGCTCAGGAACAATTTTTCTTAGGTGTCTGAGGGCTATCTACTTCAGCAGGGGAGAGAGAGAGTGTGTTTTAGAGAGAGTAAAGCAGTCTTAGAATACATAGATCTTAGTCTTTAGTAGAGCTTGGTAATCTTCAGCAGAGTCGTGGCTCTGGTGTAAGTGGTCTGGGATAGAATGAGCATGCTCCTGACTACCTTCTCCTGGAGCCTAATATGAGGCTGATCTCCTGTCTCTCAATACCACAGGTGTAGAGACTGCCAATTCACTAATGCTCTCATCTCGTGAGCTCTCGTGCTTGTTAGAAGAGCTAAATCCCTCTCCATGCCCTTTCACCAAGGTGTTCCATTATTGAGCTACACAGGTTTTTCTTATAACTCTCATCCCTCCCAGCCATAGGCTACATGGTCTGCTGCTATACATTGTAAGAAACGATACGGTTTCATCAAGAGGAATGACACCAAGGAAGACGTATTTGTACACCAGACTGCCATAAAGAAGGATAACCACGGGAAGTACCTTGGCAGTGCAGGAGACGGAGAGACTGTGGAGTTTGAAGTTGTTGAAGGAGAAAAGGGTGCAGAAGCAGCAAATGTTACAGGGCCTGGTGGAGTTCCAGTTCAAGGCAGTAAAGACGCAGCAGACCATAACCTCCACGCAATTACCAGAGGAATTACCAGAATAGTGAGAGAGGGAAAAGACGAGGGGTCGGAGAGCATGCCTGAAGGCCAGGCCCAGGGATGGAGAGCTGCTGAAGGCCAGGCCCAGGGATGGAGAGTTGCTGAAGGCCAGGCCCAGGGATGAAGATAGAGCTGCTGAAGGCCAGGCCCAGGGATGGAGAGCTGCTGAAGGCCAGGCCCAGGGATGAAGATAGAGCTGCTGAAGGCCAGGCCCAGGGGTGGAGAGCTGCTGAAGGCCAGGCCCAGGGATGGGAGAGAGCTGCTGAAGGCCAGGCCCAACAATACCAACACAGCCTCACCGCAGGCGAAGGTTTCTGCCTTCATACCTGCGGAGACCCTATGGACGGCGACCACAGTGTTCCAACCCTCCTGTGCAGGGAGAAGTGGTGGAAGTGCTGACAACCAGGGTGCAGGAGACAAGGTAGACCAGTAAGACAGACTACGTGCCGGGGTTATGGACTAGGATTCTGCAGGGGCCTCCTCGCCAAAGACAGCCCAGAGAGGACGGCAGTGAAGAGGATAAAGAGAATCAAGGAGATGAGGCCCTAGGTCAGCAGCCATCTCAACGTCAGTACTGTTACAACTTCAAACACTGATGCAGACACCCAGAAAACCCTAAACCACAAGATAGCAAAGATACAAAAGCAGCTGATGCACCAGCTGAGAATTCCTCGGCTCCCAGGCCTAGCAGGGTGGGGTGAGTTAATGCCACTCACCATCTCTACCATCGTGGGGTTAGTCATCCAACAAAAAGAAAGGAATATGAAATCCCAGCAGTAAGAAATGAACAAAAGATTGTAGCTGAAGACCTTAAGTGCTTGCTCTTCGCCCAGTGACCAGATAACTAGAACCATCTGCTTTATCTATACAGCCTGTAGTTTTTATTTTTACCTAAAGACGTCTTTTTTTGGTAATAACAAACATGTTTGTTGTTTGTTTTTAAAGTCTGTTTTTTCTCAATATAGACATTAAAGGTTTTTAAATTATTTAATGTCTGGTCAAGTTGAGATTTTTAAGAACTTCATTTTTAATTTGTAATAAAAGTTTACAACTTGAGAGCAGCACCTGTGGCTCAGTAAGGCACCGGCCCCATATACCGAGGGTTCAAACCCTGCCCCAGCTGAACTGCAACAAAAAAAATAGCCAGGCATTGTGGCAAGTGCCTGTGGTCCCAGCTACTCGGGAGGCTGTGGCAAAAGAATTGCCTAAGCCCAAGTGTTGGAGGTTGCTGTGAGCTGTGTGATGCCATGGTACTCTACCGAAGGCGATAAAGTGAGACTTTGTCTCCAAAAAAAAGAAAAAGTTTACAACTTGATGTTTTCAAAAAGTCAACAAACTACAAGCACCTGTTAATAAAGATCTTAAATAAATTTTTAAAGGGCAGGGTAAAGGGGTTTTGAAGACACAAACAGCATTACCCTTTTTTTCCTTGGGCCGTTCTCTGTTATAGCACTGTTCTAAAGCCTTGACAACAGAACTGTAAGGTAGGTACTGTTATCACTCCACTGTGATGACTCTCAATATTGCTTTCAAAGTTGGATTTCCATCCCTAATTAAAATCTATTTTGAATTGAAATCTCCCCATACTAATCTTCCAAGTTCCTCTAAATCCACGACCTCAAAGTTTGAATATTCCATGGCCTCCCTAGTGCTCTCAGAAGAGAGTGCAATATATCTCACTGCTCTAGGTCAGTTCCCACAACTGCCTATTGCCTTGACAGTCCTTGCCTGCACCTTTCTTGATGTCTTGCCATTCCCCTGACCTAGAAACCCTCTCCTGGGTGTTTGTCTTCCCTAGCCACTTCACTGTTGTCACAGTGTCACAGCCACTTCACTAAGTGTCACCGTCTCTCTGAACACTGCACACTGAACCTTTATTTTGTCCTTAACTGGGCCATTGGATTGGTCCTCCCACAGACTATCTACTTAATCTATTCTAGAATGCAGTTAGGTTGCTTACACACTGACAATAAATCCACAACTGGAATATTTCTTCTTCACCCAGTTCGACTCCCTGTCACCATTTGTTGGGTTTGAGTACTTAACCAAACCCAACAAATCTACTAAAGTTATGTCATTTTTGTGGCAAAAGTTGACATTCCTCTGATTTGGCAATGATAAGAGTACTGACAAATGGGGTGTCAGTTATGTGATGGAAGTCACAGAGCTCTGCTGCGGTCCGAGGATGGAGATGAGATATGATAGAAGCCCAGTGAGAAGAGGACGCTGGCAGACTCCCCCCACCCTGCTGCTTCCGCTGTTTCTTACAGGGCTTCACATTCAGTTTATTTAAAGAACCATCTAGTTAGAAGCTGTTAGAATTGTGTTCCCCATGCAATGATACTATATTTTCGGTTGGTAAATTCAACACATCTGTATGATCATCCTAAATTTAATTTTCTTGAACTTACTTTTCCCCCTAAGTAGGGTGTTCTCATCTCAAGAAAGAAGAGCAAGTGCTGGGCTTTGCAGAATCCCGCCTCATGCCTTTACAGAACCCCCGCGTTATCACTGGAGTTAGCTCATCAAATGTCTATACAGAGTGCTCCTGAATTCCATAGTGTTTATAGGTTTATTCTATTCTATTATAGTTTTGTCTCAAAAACACTGAATCAGCCTCTTTGAACTGAAGGTATTTTGGTTTTGTTTCAGACATAACCCCCTAGAAGTTGCCGGAATTAAAAATGTTTAAGGAGAGACCTTACTGATCCATATTTATACTGAGGTTAAAAGTCTTCAATTTTAAATCCACTTTCATTCATGTTTTTATTCAATGTTTACTGGGTGCTGAGTATGTAGACTAACTAGGTGGGAAGGTACAATAGAAAACAAAACAAAGACCTCTGCCCCCTGGAGTGTACATCCTATTAGCAATAAATAATAAGCACAATAGGTAAATTATATAGTTTGTATCAAGGTCTATGGAATAAAGCAAAAGGAGAGTGGGGCGGAAAAGGGGGAAGAGTGGGTGTGAAGACACAAGGTGAGGTTGCCGTGTTAGAGTATTCAGAGTGAGCCTCTGAAAAGACAACGTTTGAAAAAAGAAGTGAGGGACAGATACCTGGAGAAAGAGAATGGCAGGAAGAGAAAAGCCAAAGTAAAGGCCTGGAAGTGGGTAGCTGGTGAGAAATAGTGGCAGGATGGGTGAAAGGTAGGGGTAGACGAGTAAGAAATAAAGTCAGATTTGGGGACAGAGAATGAATCTAGAGCAGCCCTAATAGCTTTGGTTCAAAAATGAGTAACACACTTTTACTCCTTTGAGAAAAGATTTATTCTTCTGCATATTTCCAATAAAATTTCGCTTTTTATCTAATATTAAAAAAACCTGAAACATGATCAACTTTACTGAAATAATACATACATACAGTAGGATATCCTAATTTAAACTGTACAAGTCAGTGAATTTGATAAATGATTACACCCGAACTTGCCACCATGCTCAAGTTACAAACTCTTTGTCATCACCAAAAGTTTCCTTCTAACCCTTTGCAGGGTGTCCCTCTCTCCATCTCCAGTCTCAGGAAACTGCCAGTCTGCTTCCTATCACTACAGACGGGCTCACATTCCCTAATAATTTAATATAAACAGAATCATACAGTATATCCTCTTCTACATCTGGCTTCTTTCAGCACGATGCTTTTGAATTTACCCATGCTGATGTATATTTCAGCTTTTATTGCTGAGGATTCAATTATATAAACATACCATGTGTAGTTCATTCTTTCACCTATTAGTAGAAATTTGTTTCTTGTCCCCCCCCAAATGATAACACATGCTGCTTTTATCAACTATATTCTAATCCTAGTTGCAATGATTGCATAATGCAGGAATTTTGAATACTTAAAGGAAATTCTAACAGTTCAGTATAAATTTATATGTATTTTTTGCTCCAGAGAATTATGAGTAAAAGACAGTCATGCACAAAAATATATTACATTAGTAGGTTGAAATTCTATGGAGGGGTCAGGCACAGTGGCTCACTCTTATAATCCTAGCACTCTGGGGGATCCAAGGGAAGCCTCCCTTGAGTCCAGGAGTTTGAGACCAACCTGAGCAAAAGAGACCTGGTGACTACAAAAAAATAGAAAATTAGCTGGGCATCGTGGTTGTGCCTGTAGTCCCAGCTACTTGCAAGGCTGAGACAGGAGGATTGCTCAAACCCAGGAGTTAGAGGTTGTGCATTTTATGTCCAGCAGTTTCCTTGTCCTCTACCCACTAGATACCAGCAGTGTCCTCCCTAGTCCTGGAATCATGATTCTCAGGATAATGCCAAATGTTTTGTCTGTCCTCCCCTTCCTTCAACTCCAACCGGGTGAAGAATCACTGATTTAGAAGACGACCAGATAGGACTGGCCAAAGACCTATCTATCTAGTACGGCTCAAATTCTGGTAGATCACCTCAATCCATTCACACATTAAGATTTATCACAGACCTAAACAGAAGACCTATTTCCTAGTAGCCTGCTGATTCATCATTAAATTGGTCTTCTCAATAGTTTCATTACTATTTCTTAACTTATAATCAATATTCCCTTTGTGGCAGAATCACTTGAACTTCCTATTGACTTACTGAGTGAGACACAGGAACTTATATGTTACATGATTTGCAGATAATTCTTATTTTAACTTCATTTGATAAAGACTGGTTTTGATTAACTCCAGATGGCTGTTATTTTACTCTCCTGCTTCTGGTATCTGATCCCAGTGCCCCAAACAAGGTCCTCTTTCATACTTGCTGCTAGTTAGAAACCTGATTTTGGATAATGCAGCCTAACTTCTGCCTACATTGACCTCTCAGGTCCTATATCCTCAGTTATAGCACTGATGTATAACTCTTTGGACTCCAGCAGTATTGATCTCCTACGATGCATGCTTGGATTTTTTTTGATGTACAAAACTTATGTTTGCTTCTGTACAAATGACCCTTGGCTATGCCTTGTGTAGTAACTCTATTAACCTCCCAGCTTCAACATTTTTTTTTTTTTTTGAGACTTCTGTTGTCTAGGCTAGAGTGTTATGGTGTCAGCCTGGGTCACAGCAACCTTAAAGGCCTGGGTCTGGGTGATCCTCTGCCTTAGCCTCCTCAGTGTCTGGGACTACAGGCGCCCACTACAATGCACCACTATTTTTTCTATTCTTAGTAGAGGCAGGGTCTTGCTCTTGCTCTTGCTGGTCTCAAACTCCTGAGCTCAAAGGATTTGCCCGCCCCAACCTCCCAGAGTGCTAGGATTATAGGCATGAGCCATTGTGCCTGGCTAGTTTCAACATATTTGTATGTATGTCTGCATTCTAAATTTTGGCTTTATTGTGCTCTTGAGCCCTGGATATGAAAGCCTAGAAAGGTCAGAAATCCACACATGTAGGTAGAGAAAGATCAAGTTGAAGGAATTCATCTCCCTACCTAATATTTGCCCATCTTGGCTGCCCAAAGAAACCTGAGAATAATCTTTTATGTCTTCTTCTACCTTATCTTCTACACTCTATCAATTATTAACTCCTGTAGATTCACCTCTGAAACTTCTCTTAAATCACCCTAATTGTCTCCATTCACACAAGGTCTTGGTGATATTTCCTCTGCCTTTTCAAATTGTATATAAAATCAACACATTGTACTGATAATGCATTAATGTACAGTTATGATTAAATAAATAAATAAATAAATCGACTGGTTCCACCCTCAAGATTCTGGCCAGGCATCTGCAAGTTTAAGGGCCCAAGGGCTGATTCTATTGGACAAGGGTTGAGAATCAAAACCCCTAGATAAAAAAAAAAAAAGCCCATAACTCAGTTTAAACAAAATACTAATGGGAGAAACAAGCAAACCCTATTCATACCTACCTCTTTCCTGCCCCATGCACTCCCTTCCCCATTTAGGGTTTAGAAACCACCTGAAGTGTTTCTCTTATGTCACCCACAGTGCTCTCAAACTCCTATGCTCAAGCAATCCTCCTGCCTCAGCCTCCCAAGCAGTTGAAACAATAGGTGCCAGCCACCATGCCTTCCATCACCTCAGGGTTAATCTTTGTTACCATTATTAACCTTTGCTGTGTAGAGTTGGCAAGATTTCCCCGTTTCTGCTTGGCTCCCCTTATGTGATTTGTTCACATTGGCAGCAACAGACATGTCAATGCCCACCTGCCCTCCCAGAATGCCTAGACATTGCTGCTCTGTTGATAGCAGTTATTTGTTTTCTAGTGTTGCTGTTTGTCTACTCTTTTTTTTTTTTTTGCATTTTAGTCACTTTAATATAATTTTGAAAAAAGAAAAGGGAAGGGGATGTTTCATCATTTTTAAATCTTTTTCATCCTTTGTTTTCAGAAGAGCATGGACTAACTACTTCTAATCATTCTGTTCATGTGCATTTTATTATTGCCACTCAACAACACATAGAATCAGCAATTGATTTCCATTTCCCATAAAAAAAGAGGAATCTTTTCTTTCTGAATCCAAGACAACATTGTCAATAGTAACATTGGTTAGGGATTGTGATACATCTCATCATCCACTGTCATTCAGGCTTTTATTATAAATGACAAGTAACAGCTTTACAAAAGTAAAAACTGAGTGTGAGAAAATATTCTGAGTTATTTCTGTCCAATTAATATTTGATGTTAAATTTCCACAATCTCAGATGCTATTGTCAGAATTAAGAGAAAATTGCAAAAAAAAAAAAAAAAAAAAAAGGTAGAAATGCAGTTTTTGAACTGGGTCAGGTTTGAACCCACCACCTCTGGTAGATGGGGCCGGCACCCTACTCCTTTTGAGACACAGGTGCCACCCAGATCTTTCTACTGTTTTATACCTTCCCCCCATACTAAACTGTAAGTACCTGAGAACCCATTAAACACTGACCTTCCCAATATACGGGGTCTGACAATTAAGTTCACAAACTCATCCCAGAAAAAGTGTTACATACCTATTGCTACAGTCACCTTCAAAGTACTCACCTTGGGAAGTATGCACTGATGCTAGCACCTACCTAGTCCACCCTTCAAAGCAATTTTAGAACTCTTTTTCTGGAACGGCCATCAAAGCTTTCATTGTATTAACATTTATGTCCTGAGTGTCATCAAAATGTCTTCAATATTTTCTTCATCTTTGGGTAAAGAAAAAAGTCATTGGGGGCCAGATCAGATTAGGGTGCTCCAAAACATTTATTTATGGGGTAAAAGCTTCCTCATGGACAGTGGGTGTGAGCTAGTACGCTGTTGTGACTCAAGAGCCATGGGTTGTTGGCCAGAATTTTCAGTTAAGATTTTCCTGTTTCTCTATTGAAGATTAGTTGGTCTGGTGTTTCTCACAGTCATCTGATGATTCTGACACATAATTCAACAAATTTTTACAATGTTTCGTCATTTCTGCTTGTTACTGTCCTCTCTGATGTCTCTGCATCAGTGATGCTTTCTCTCCCCTTAGAAAAACGTTTAATCCATTTATATACTGTCATATTCTTCATGGCATTACCTCTATAAACTTGGACTAACATGTCCCTGATTTCATTTCCACTCTTGCCAAGTTTAACAAGAAATTTACGAACATATGTTCATTGCTCTAGTTCAAGATCTAACAGTCTCGCGATGACACACAAAAACACATAATAATATGTGCTACTTTGGAAAAGGCACATTTTACTAAGCCATAGCAAATAATTTTAAAAGAATCTTACTCCACCCTTTATAGATCTTTTTCATTGTCCTGCAATGTATTTTGAGAATAAAGATTATTCTCCTTGCTAACACTGAGTAGCAACAATTTGTTTAGCTTACATAGTCAAGACCTTTTTCCTCTTAAGATAAGGGAACGATTGTAAAACAAGAACATCTGCAGGCTCAGCGCCTGTGGCTCAAGCGGCTAAGGCACCAGCCACATACATCTGAGCTGGCAGGTTTGAATCTAGCCCAGGCCCACCAAGACGGCTGCAACCAAAAAAAGAAAATAGCTGGGCGTTGTGGTGGGCACCTGTGGTCACAGCTACTTGGGAGGCAGAGGCAGGAGAATTGCTTAAGCCCAGGGGTTGGAGGTTGCTGTGAGCTGTGATGCCAGAGTACTCTACACAGGCTGACAGCTTGAGGCTCTGTCTCGAGGAAAAAAAAAGACCATCTGCAGGCCAGGTGCAATGGCTTACACCTATAATTCCAGCACTCTAGGAGGCCGAGGTGGGTGGATTGCTTGACCTCAGGAGTTTGAGACCAGCGTTCACAGAAGCAAGACTGTATTAAAATAGAAAAATTTGCCAGGGGTTGTGCTATGTGCCTGTAGGCCCAGCTACTCAGGAGGCTGAGGCAGGAGGTTTGCTTAAACCCAAGAGTTTGAGGTTGCTGTGAGCTAAACTGACACCATAGCACTCTAGCCTGGCAATGGAGCATGACTGTGTCTCAAAAAAAAAAAAAAAAAAACAGAAACAAATAAAAAAGAACATCTGCAACAGATGAAAACATTGTTCCAATACATCAATACACTGGAACATCAGTCACATTACGGTATACTACAGAGACAATGGGTTGACAAACTTTTTCAGTAAAGAACTCGATAACAGATATTTTAGGCTTTGCAGCCTACATGCAGTACCTGTAGCAGCTATTCTGTCGTTGTAGCACAGCCATAAACAATAAGACTGAGCACGACTATGTTCCATTAACTCTTTAAAAAACCATTTAAAATTATAGCCAAATTTTTAGCTCATAGGCCATAAAAAGCAGGCAGTAGGCTAGATTTGGCTCACAAACTACAGCTGGCTATTTCTTATGTAGGCTGTTATGTTATACAAAATGCTTCCAATTTTAAAGGCTGTGGAGTTTAGATTTGTCCTTTTAAAATGTATACCACACTAGTTTTCCTTTTGGATAAATATACTCATCACATAAGAAAGTAATTCTTGAAAAAATATAATTCCTTATTTTAAAAAGAAAGAAGCTGTAAGATGAATGTCACCTTTAATACATATAATTCAGAAACATGTAAAATTAAAGATTAAAATTTTTATTCTATGCAATATAGAACAATATGCATAGATTTGGTACATAATTCTTTAGTTTTTACTTTAGGAAAAAGATAACCACAAAAAAAGGTTTATAAACCTAGGTCCCTTTTATAAAAAATGCAACTGAAACCAGCAATCACTTCTGTGTACAACCATCAACTCTTGAGCATAATATGAATTACACCTAAGAACTGAAATTTATTTCAAAGTGTTCTGACTGTTTTTTTAAAATCGCATAATTATATCATAGAACCCTGTGGCTTCTACGATTTGTGACAATTTTGAAATGGAAACTCCTGCCTCCATAACATAAGGAAACAAGAATACTCTTCCCAAAGCTGTCATCTAGTATAAAAAAACTTCACAGTCTGATAGACCTTTATCAAAGGTAAAACAATTCACTGCTACATTTGCATGGATTATTTTGTTTTCAGTAATTTCTAAACACAAAATAAATTTTGCATAAACTTTTATCTGTTTAGGTTTCCCAAAGCAAGCTACTAATACAAAATGTATTAAACTGGCAGAAGTCCATGGACTAAAGAAAAAAGAATTGAATATAAAATGTTTACCAACTTTATCCTTTCTAATTTTACAATAGCTTCAGGTATTGAGACCTAATTAGTTTTTTGTGCCTATCCATCATGAACGCAATCCTCTACTTTAATCCTCCTTGATGACATCTTTTGGAAGTTTTATTCTGCGACGTATAAGATCATTTCGTCCAACTTCAATCATTTGTTCTTCCCAAGATTTCATTTCATTTTCATAACGAATTTTATCATCTTTAGCAAACTGAAAATATACCTGAGAAAAAGTAAAATTACTAAAGTCATTTATTTAGAACAGGGTAATTA
The DNA here is from genome assembly GCA_963573935.1 of Arctocebus calabarensis. Classification (NCBI taxonomy): domain Eukaryota; kingdom Metazoa; phylum Chordata; class Mammalia; order Primates; family Lorisidae; genus Arctocebus; species Arctocebus calabarensis. The sequence continues at coordinate 34,924 of CAUYON010079423.1, forward strand.
ATCTCTGGAATGCCTCCATATATACATTTACTTTAGAAATTACATCCCCATTCTACATACATAGGGAGGGACTGGAGAAATACTTTTTTGTGAGATAAAAGCAGCATGAGAAAAATGTTAAGAGATAAAGATTCATTATCTCTTGTAATGAAGTTGTTACAAGTTCAGATCTTGGGCTATGAGAAGCCAGAAGCAGAAAAGGACTGCCACTAAATACAGTAAGTGGGCACTCTAGGCTTATGAGTGATATTTTAAATACCAATTTTTTAAGCAGTCAAAAACTACCAAGAGAAAAAAGGCAAATTGATTCTAATAATATTAAAGTAATTTTAAAACACTTGAATGATGTAATAGGTTACTTTCCTATGAATCAAGTTTTGCCCTAATATATTCTCTCACAAAAACCCTAAATGGAACACTTAAGACAAAAAAAAAAAAACCCGTAATACTTACTTGCTTTTGAGAACTAGACATGTTTTTCCAGGCTTCATTTATAGTCTTCAGCTTTGCCTATAAAACAATGTATGTTTAAGTAGCAGACACAAGGACTTTAGTAATTAAAGAAATTTCATTCCAATAACAAAAAAAATCAGATATCAAGCAAATTACAGGCAAAGCCTGATCAAGTCCTAATTTCTTTCTAAACAAAAACTATTAAAGTGTTAAAATTTACCAAAATGAACTGAATGAAGGCACTTACCGTTTATGATTCAGAAATATTAAGGTATAATGTATATTCAGTCATAAACTAACTTTAAAGTGACCTGGTAAAAATCAGTTTATCTACCTTAGGTTTGGTTTTTCAACGATAAAACTAAAAGGATAGAAAGATGCTTACTTTTGTTCCCTCCTAAAACCCTACTAAAAGAATTAACAAAATCTTTAAAGAATAAACTCACATAGACAAACACAATATGAGAGGGCACTACCAATGCAAAATTAAAAAAAAATAAAAAGAGGATGGTAAAGTGGTAACTGATTCATCTGACCCAAGACAGCTAATTTCTAAGATGACACGGGGGTAAATAATGTAATGAAGAATAATAAAATACATGTATTTAAAAAAAAAAAGACATGGTTCTAGAAAAAAGAGTCTAAGCTTCAGACTCGGCGCCTGTGGCTCAATAGGCTAAGGAGCCAGC
>CAUYON010079428.1:0-31045 GCA_963573935.1 Arctocebus calabarensis
CCTGTAGTCCCAGCTACTAGGGAGGCTGAGGCAAGAGAATCGCTTAAGCCCAAAGAGCTGGAGGTTGCTGTGAGCAGTGTGACGCCACGGCACTCTACCCAGGGCGATAAAGTGAGACTCTGTCTCTACAAAAAAAAAAAAGTGAATAGCTACCAATCATTGAAACACTAACAACATTGGAAAATATTAATTTCAAGTAAAAGCACCATTTTCCGTGAGCTGTAGGCTGGTTCTGAATCTTTCTAAAGGGCATCAGGATGGAGTGTAACCCAGAACCACTGAATTCTATGAATGATACTCAGGTTCTGATGAATTTCTACCAGGTACTGACAGATGTACGGAACTTTTTTGGCCCCTGCCCTCAAGTCACATGCTTTGAGTGCTCCATTCATTCCTAAGCTTGGCTGCCATGTAAACATACTGAGATTCCCTTTTTAAGATTCAAAGTAGTGGGAATACCCCCTTTGGAAAATGAAATCCAGATATACATGGAAAGAATGGGTCACCTTGAGAAGCTAAGTCTTTTTCCTGGCTTTAGGCAGAGGTGCTCTGACATCATGAAAATCCACATCTACAACCTTTACAGACCCGTGTGTCAGGCTCTTGATCTTTCTGTATATCCCAGGATCTTGTCATGTTAATTTGTTATGAGAAAGATCCTCTTCCCTATTGATCCTCAGCTACCAAGTCACTTTCTCTGTGTAACAGGATGGTGAACAGGGCCTCTTCTAACCATGAAGGAAGTTTACTTAAACACCTCAAATGAGAGTGATTGCAGGTGAGTTCCCCCAAAGACCCCTGTCAAGAACTTGTAAACATTACTGAAAGATAGCAAAAGTGGTCAGGGGAGGCATTCAGAATAGGTTGGGGAAAAGCTTAGACCTAGATGTAATATGTCAGGTTTTTAATTTTTTTAAAAAGGAACATATAATATTTATAAGTCATATATTAAAAATATATATATGTTTATGCTGAAGAATAAGATATGTAAAGATGAAACACGTATGTTCTTTTGTATAGTCACATGATATGCATATATATGAGGAATAATTTTTAGATTTAGGGAGAAATTCCAAAGATAAAACAAAGGCTTTCCATATACTCCTCACCCAGATCCTCACAATTTAGTACCTTCTGTTACCGCAACATTTATGTCAAAACTTGGCACATTAGTAGTAACTAAACTCTGGGCTTTGTGAGATTTCACCAGTTTTATCCTCTTTTTGTTGCAGAATTCAATCTGGGGTGACACCTTGCATTCGGTTGTCATGCCTTCCAGTCGCTGCTGCACCAGGACAGTTTCTCATTCTTTTTTTATTTGTTTATGGTCTTGGGGAATACTGGGCAGGTATGAGATCTCAGTTTTGTTTAGATGGAACTTTATTGTATGTTAATACCTGAAATAAGATTTCTTACTTAAATGAGGTTGTTCTTATAATTTAAAGTGATCAGAAAGCCATCCATGCTAGAAATGTCATAAAAGAGACACAGAGAGCCAAGTTCAAATGTTAGTCAGGCTTATCGTAATAGAAGGCAAAATTTGGAGAAACATAAAGCCTTTTCATTGGGCTTGGCCCATTTGATAAATCAATTACATTTGCCTTTGGAACAGAAAAAAGACTGATAACCATCCCAAGTTAAATGAACAAGTGTTAAGTATCTTTTAAAACCAAATACTAGGCCAGACATGGTGACCCACACTGGTAATCCCAGTACTCAGGGAGCTGAGGGGGCAGGATTGCTTGAGATCAAGAGTTCGAGACCAGCCTCCACAATGGCAAGAGCCCATACTTACAAAAAAAAAAAAGAAAGAAAAAAAAATATAGTGAGGCATGCTGTTTTATGCCTGTAGTCTCACCTACTTAGGATATTGAATCAGGAGGAAGGCTTGAGCCCAGAAGTCTGAGGTACATGTGAGCTTTGATGTTGTCACTGCACTGTAACCTGGGCAACCGAGTGAAATCTTGTCTTCAAATGAAAATGACAAAAGTGAAAACAAATACTAGCAAGCATTCAAAATATCCCATCCCTAAAGGACTTAATAATCTAGCAAAGGATATAAAATACATTCTCATATAATTATACAAATAGATAAATGCTGAGGCAATTGAGAAAAATGTTATTTGACATTGAAGGGTGAAAAGAATTTGGGGAGTTAAAGGCAGTGAAAAATACTCTAGATGGAAGTTAGAGGTAAAGCAGGGGGTGTAATATGATTCTAAACATGGGATCAATAGAACAAGGGGTTTACTTCTGGTGATAGGGATGGTACTGCAGAAGAAGATGCATAAAGGGGATTTCTCAGACCGGAAAAGTTCCTGGAGCAGAGGCTGAATGAGGGGCTCTAAAGTCCAGACAGGGCCAATGACTTTTTCAATTGGCAGCAACTGGCCTTAATAGAATGAAACCAAGTGAATAGCATGGTCAGAGGCATGTCTTCGGAAGGCGACTCTGGTGTGTGCAGTGTGGGTTAGAGAAACAGAAACAAGGTGTAGAGAAGTCATGAGAGGGATCTATACAATGTACCGGAACACCATACTGCACCCCACGGATAGGCACAACTTTTATGTGGGGATTAAAAATAAAATCAATCTTAAAAGCAAAAAATAACCTAACCAAAACGTGATTGATTTCAGAATATTACAGGGGTGTGAATGTTTTGGTTGCATCCATTCCTTTTAACAGTTTGAGTGAAGGTCATACTGGTGTCCATCCCTCAGACAGTGTCCATTGTACCTGTTAAGTGTCAATTTCCCCACCCACTTAAGGGCACTTATTCTTTGATAGTCCTCATCTTGTTAATTGCGGAAATGGCATTCTCTGTAGCAAGAGAGAATGGGAAATGCCAAAGACTGGCCTAAAAGAACACATGTTCATGGCTATGAGGCTGCAGATGGGGGCTTAGCCATCCAAGTTTGAACATATGAATCACGGAAGCACATGGAGAATCCACTTGAGATGTGGATGCGTGATTTTTCAAGAGCTCTAGTCCATGCTGCTTTTTACTCTCTTTCTTGAACCTTTTATTCCCAAGTTCAACTTCTTTTGCTTTCTCCTTTATCTTGGAGAATAATTTTTGTATGTTTCTATTTTCCTGACACTGTTTATGGAGGAAGAATTGGCTTGCATGTCTGTGTTGAATATCTTATCTTTGCTTCCTAACTGTTCTTTTATTAAAAAAAAAAATACTACTGAGAAATATGAGAGAATTTTTTTTCTGAAAAATAAAAATAAATAAGCCTAAATTGTGCTGAAATTTGTTGGCAGTGAAGTAGGAGGGAGATTTATTTTTCTACCTATTTGAGGCAGTTTCTTACTGTAGGATTTAATGGGCTATGATCTACCAGATCAGGTAACTTCATACTCATTTGATCAGTGTCTATATAGCCTAAGGCCTGGATCAAACGTACAACAAAAAACTATTATGAGAAATTTAATTTTATTACAAAAAATCCATGCAGAGTATTGGACAAAGAACTATGGAGAAATATTTTCAATTGCTATGTTAAATCACGGCAAATATTTTACATTGAGACCACTTAGGTCTTAAAGCAGTAGGCTGGCTATCATTCTATATTTGTGAGCAAATATCATCACGGACCTGCTTCTTATTAGAAGGGAAAGTTCTCCATCTTCTGTCATTATTTAGAATAAAAACAAAGTCACAGAATCATAGAAACTGCAATAGAAAAAACTTTGCAAACCACAGAGTATGACCTCCTGGCAAATCAATAAAATATCACACACACAAAAAAAATCATGGTCACAGCCTTTCTGAGTATCCTGGATGTGATACAGACTAAACTGTTTTGATGTGATCTCTTCTGTGGTTGAAAAGTGTTATTTAGCAGAATCTTTGCTATATTTAACCAAAAAAATATGTTTCTCTAACTTCAACCCATTGGTCCTATGCTGTCTTTTGGACATAGAGACAGAAATTTGATAATTACCCTCAAAGTTTCTCATTGAGTAATATGAAAGCTTTTATTCATCTGATGGATCATCTTTGCAAACTCAACATCTTTGTTTTTCTTTTTTGCATAATGATATGGCTTTGTTTTCCTCACTTCCCTGATCATCTTTTATGAAATAATATTTAATCTCTCAGGTTTCATGTAAGAGTTTAATGCTCTAAAATAGCATAATTCTCCAGCTACATTTTAATATAACTGAAACTATAGGTTGTGTTGTGCCAGCTGCTGTTTTGGCATCTTTTCAGAAGGATTCTCTGACTTTTAATTCAGACAGATATGTGGATCAACAAATTCCCTAGAGAGATTTCATTTTAACTGTTGTCAAGATTCTCTTGCTTATATTTGTCCAATTGATTTTTTTTAACTATAAAAATAATTTTTTGTTTCTCTTGCCTACATTCTACCTTTTTGTCTATTGTTTTAATCAACAGGCAGGTATTCTTGATGATCTTCTTTTGTGTGGATAGGTTTGAAAATGTTAAGTCTGGATATTCAGCATCCCTGCTAGATGTGATAGAAATCCATCCCAGAATTTATTTTTTCTACCTAGTAATTTTAACATGTTTTTCTTAAAAACGTCAAACTTGAAAACAACTAATGACAAAATTCTGTGCCCCTCTGACAATAATTTCTGGATTGTTTTTGGGGTGTTCTTATTTTTTGCAGTGGCAACATTCAGAACTATTGGTGTTTGAAATATTTCCCCCTTACAATGGGTACCTTATTAACCACTACTGTTTGAATACAGTGGTTCAATTTATAAATCCAACTACATGGACTTGCCTTTCACCAATATTAGGTGATAAAAGAAGATGTTGTCAAAGACCTTCCAACAATCAAGATTTGTATGATTTTCAAGCTTCCCTGATCAAGTCTTCTGTAATTCCCATCCTTGATGAGCATAAGGAATCTGTGTCATAAAAAATACAATTAGCATGTGGATCAATTTTCCCCACACAAATCTAGACCCACTTTCCCAGTCCTCTCTAGTAACTTTTATCCTCTGGGAAGAGATAACTAACTGCTTCTCAGGGAGATCTCTCAGCGGTAGCCCTAGTTACAAGTTACCCAGGTCTTGATTCAAACTCCCATTGTTCATTATGCTCAAAGGAAAGATGGCAGAAACTTGAATGTTTACATTAAATTGCTACTTCTGGGTGGCACCTGTGGCTCAAAGGAGTAGGGTACCGGCCCCATATGCCAGAGGTGGTGGGTTCAAACCCAGTCCCGGCCAACCCCCCCCCAAAAAAAAAGAAAGAAAGAAAAATAAAATAAAAAAATAAACATAAATTGCTACTTCTCACAAACATTATAGAAGCAACTGGAAAGGCCATGGACCTCCCCTCATAACAAGTGAAGAAACTGAAAACCCCATTGGTTTTCATATTTGCCAATTAGTTAAGTGGCTAACACAAATCAAGAGCTGTCTCCCAACTCCTAGTCAAGTGCTCTTTTGGAAAAGCCCTAGATTTGGAGACTCAATTTACTTCTGGTTTTTATCTAACAGTTTTATGACATTGGCAAAAAATTCACCTCTCAAATACTTTCTCTCCTTGTCTGCAAAGGGAGAAGGTTGGATAATTGTAAACAAGGCCTACACTTCCAATCAACTACTAATTAGTGGAGGAGAAAGGAAGCTGCACTCACTGGAGAGTTTCCCTTGGTGAAATTTGTGGTTTTGCTGCAGAGGATGTCTTAAGGTTAGGCATCTGAAACTCTGGCTCAGGAACTACCAAAGAAGGATGATGTCTTGACTATGTTTAAATTAACAACTTTAAGGACTCAAGTCATAAAATTTATGCTTGGGTAAGTCTTTATAGAAGCCTATGGAAGGCTGCAGATAGAAGAAATCCGGCATAATTCTTGGATAAAGAGAATTCCCTTCTAGCCTGGGTGTGGTGACTCACACCTATAATCCTAGCACTCTGGGAGGCTCAGGTGAGTGGATCACCTGAGCTCAGGTGTTGAAGACCAGCTGACATGGTCTCTAGTAAACATAGAAAAACTATTGGGGCATTGTGACAGGCACCTGTAGTCCCAGCTACTCAGGAGGCTGAGACAAGAGCATTGCTTGAGCCCAAGAGTTTGAGGTTGCTGTGAGCTATGACCACACAGCACTCAACCCTATGGTGAATGAATGAGACTGTCTCAGAAAAAAAAGAGAGAGAGAGAGAGAATTTCCATCAATTCTCTCTCTCTCTCTCTCTGGACTGCTTTAAAGCTTATCAGAATGTTCCTGAGATGGTTTGGGATTTTATTCTCATTTTAATTTTTGTTTTCTTTATTTAAACATTTCGAATTACTTCTTAGTTATAGTAATCTTAAATTAGTGTCATATGAAATTTTTCCTGGTCCCTCTTTGTAACCTTTTCCATCTGCCTTAAGTAGATGATTCAAGAAGAAGTAAATATTATGTGGCCTTAGTATGTACAAAAGGAATGAGCCATCATTTTCTGCACCACCATAAGGAGCTATAGGGGAGGTACTCTAGCCATGAAGTATACAGAAATATAGAACTTACTTTGGCCTCTGCATATTTATCGAAGGCTAATTGCTGATTTTGAACTACAAAGTAATTTTTTTCTAACAAAATTATTTTGTCTGTAGGTGAAGGTTATAGGGCATGGCTGATGGCTGCCAAAGCCACTGTCTCACTTTCAGTGTCGACATTAGCTACTGCTGTTTTTTGTTGTAGTTGCTGTTGTTTAACTTGGTTAATATGTTTAGACGCTGTTGGGCTCCAAATGCTAAAATTCTAACACACTGAATTAATCGATTTTCCTCTAACAGGATTGTCCTGTAGAAATGGATATTGCCACACCATACTGTGAGCTGCTTAACACAGCTGAAATAACTGCGCTGGTGATGAACTTGAGTTTGAAAAGAGGATTAGAACTCTGTATCTGAAGGCTTTGGAAGGAGGCAGGCAGTGACAGGGTCTAGGTCTCAGGAGAGCTCATTAGATGAAAATTAAGTAAGGAAGTCTTGCCTTCCTCCCCTCTCTTCTTCAGCCTGTTTGCTGGGTCTCGTCTCTTTCTAACTAAGATTAGATACTCTGATGTTCTTTCCATGTTACCAGGTCTGGCCAGTAGCAGAGCAGTGGAGTGACTGAGAAAGGGACTACATTTCTGGGAAAAAAGGAAATTGTACTGATGACATAATCAGCTTGGTGGGAGAAAGGATACTAGCTCTTGGTCAGAAACTTCTGGTTTTTAGGTCTTTAGGGCCTCTTTGGCAATGTTGGCCCATCTGGACACAAAGCAGTGTGAACTTGGATGTTTACAGGTCTCTTGCTTTTGGCGTTGCCTTAGAGCTGATAATTATGATCCGTGAGACTTTTTCACACCTTCCTTTTAAAGAGGGATTCATGCTTCATGTTATGTGTTTAGGGTTACTTGCATTGCCATGAAGGTGAAAAATGGTTTATCCAGAAGAGCACACAATCCCAAACTTGTTATTCTTTGACTTAGTGTCAAAGGTACCTTATTTAGTACAGATTTACTTTCCGAACTCTGTTATTCTTGTTGAATAATAAAAAGTTACCAGTATTTGCATCCCATGAGCATACTCCCTGAGAAGGACACAGATTCAAAGAGGATTAGGTAGCAAAAAAAGAAAGATATCAGAACCCAAGCATGCAGGGGATAGAGAACTTATTTTCAAATATCTATAATTTTGAGTCAGAAATTCAGATTGTTTTTTTAATTTGTGTTCTAGAGCATTTGAAATAATTCCTCATTTTCTCCTTTTAAAGACAAAACATTTCCCATAGGAATATACAAGATTCTGAAAACAACCCTTGTATTTTAACATATACACTCGATAGCTCAGAGGAAGAGACAATTCTCCAGCACAACAAGTGACTCCCAAGTTTGAGTGCGTCAAGCATCTGGAAGGTCTATTAACGCATAGATTTCTGGTCCCCACTCCCACACTTTTTGATTCAGTAGTCCTGAGTGGATCCTAACAAGATCCCAGATAAATACTCACACTGCTGGTCCAAGGTCCAACTGTGAGAGCAATTATTCTGTTAATAGATTTATCCATGTCTGGCACCAGCCCGGTGACCCATTTTGAGCCTTCCTTTTCTTTCCATCACTGCCCCATAATATAAACCCTTCCTTTACCACCGTACTTTTGTTTTTAGTTGACAAAAAAGGATCAGAGAAGGAATGTTGATTCATGATTACTCTCAATTTTCTGCATCTAATATTCTTTAGTAACAGATCCATATTATAAATTTGCAAAGGACATAAAATTAAAATAAATTCTGAATAAAACATAGGGACCCATTTTATTTAAGGTGTCTCAGATAATTTTTCCCACTTCTCTCATCTTCCAATCCTTGGGACTGCCAACTACAGCTCAAAGGGCAGCTATTGGCTTTTGTAAATAAAGTTTTATTAGCACACAGCCATGCACATGCACTCCTTGTTGCCTATGGCTGCAATGACAGAGTCCAGAAGCTGTGACTAAAAATGAAAAGGAAAGCTTTGGAGGGTGTTGATATTGGAGCTGGGGATGAAAAAGATATACTAGAGCATAGGTAAATATTTTCAGCATAAATCTTCTTAAATACAAAGAAAGGGAACTCCAGATTAAGAGGGAATAATCAGGAGAATTTGTCTTTCCCTTTAAAATTACATCATTCTTTCATCATAATAAAAAGAGCATTAGGAACTGAATAATGAAAGCAGATGCAATCTCTTCAAAAATGTTCAGCTGGAAGAGCCTGGAGTTTGGCATTTGCATTATCAGGAGATGTTTCTTCCTAATTGTTTAGTTTCTGAAGGGTGGTGGGAGAGAGGCGGAGATTATAATTGTCTATTTATTGTTTTCTTTGCTTTGTTCCTCGAACAAGCAGCAGACAACCCAGGTTTCTTATGTGGTTTAATCTCATTACACAGTTTTTCTCTGTGACTAAAGCCTTAAGCTAACAGTTCATAAAGGGATTACACAGATTAGTTTATTTTCTACAATTTTCTGAGCAAGGTTATTCAAAGATAATTCCTTGTGTAATATTTTTCCCCTACATTCTATTTTCTTTTGCTATCTCCATATTTTTCATTTTTAGTTTTTGCCTTACTTTCTTTTCCTTTGCTTCTAACTTTTTTTAAAAAAAGATATCCTTTACAAGAAAGGTCAATTCTGTCTCTCTTTCTCTCTCTCTCTGGACTGCTTTAAAGCTTATCAGAATGTCAGCAAGGATTTGGGCATTAATCAGCAATGCACATATGTGTGTTGAATACACAGGGAAAGAGGTTTATGACAAGAAAGCCAAACAAGGTTTCTTCTGAATCTGTTTCGTCCAGAAATAGTAGGTGAGAAGATAGCACTGGTATCATTTCCCCACCTCAAGCAATGGATTCAACTTCAAGGGCACATAACAATTTCTTCTGTAATAAAAGGAATTTAACATATACACAGACAGTAAATCACACTGATGAGATCTCTCAATAAAGCATTTTTTCAAAGCACTCCATTAGCCAAGTGCATCCTCATAAATTGAAACAAAAATTAAATTAATCACAGGCTTGCTTCCTGTAATTAAAATTCCATATATAAATTAATCCAAATCCAAATATCCAAATATAAATCAATTCTTTTGTTTTTGCATTCACCTTCAACATGAACATGAGCAAAATAATGTCTTTTTTGTTTTATATTTTCATTCAGACTGAAAAAAGCTCATTACCTTTCAGTTCTGGCACTGAGAAATGGCCATATACACAATAGATTCATGATTTAGTTGTGGGAAAATAATATTAGTTGGAATTTGTTGCCTGGTATTCTCCAAGATTCTCTTTGGTTTGTTTGTGTTTTGTGGGACACTCATGTGAGTAATTTCAAAGATTGGAAACTACTTTGAGTGGTATAACAATCACATCTGTTGGTTGATGACCAAAATACATGTTCGTGAATTACTTGCCTGAGCTAGCTGCATTGTTAATATTATTAATGACTATAGTAGGATAGGACCTTGGAAAATTGATTAAATCAATCCATAATCAATACATCAATTGATTTATTATCTATTAATAAATCGATAATTAATGAATTGATCAATAAATATATGTCTGTTGGATTTCTGCTATGCAGTGATTGTGCTGAAAGCAGAGGAGTGTGGGCAGCCTCTACCATACCATCTTGTTGAGGAGGCAAGACACCACAGCCCAAAAGCAAAACCAGGCAAACAAAAGAAGCATATGAACTGACAATTGGCTTACGCAGATAGTACGTCACGTTGCCTAAAGGATAGGGATACATTCTGAGAAATGTGTCATTAGGTGATGTCCTCATCTTGGGGCATCACAGAGTGTGCTTCCACCGACCTAGATGGCACAGCTTTCTGCACACCTGGCCTAAATGGTGCAGCCTGGCTTACACACCTGTACAGCATGTTATGGTACTGAAAGTTATTGACAACTGTAACAAGGTGGTGAGTATTCTATCAACATAGAAAAGATATAATCAAAATACAGTGTTGTACTCTCCCATGACCCCCTCTATTGTATGTGCAGTCCATGACTACAGGAAGCATTGCTATGCAGCACATGGCTCTCTTACATGAATTCAGAGAAGAGAGAGCTGTGAGATACGGAATCTTTTTGAATGATGTAAAACTTGAGAGATTCTCTAAATTATTTAGGTTGTGGGAAAGGAGCATAATGTTACAAGTGTGTTGATTGATTCATTCATTCACTCAAGGTCCATGAGCCATCCTCTGTGTCCTCCCCAGATAGCTAAGAGGAAGAAGGGAGATGAGCTGTGCTAGTTTGCAGGTCTGTATTAACTGCAGTCCTAGACCCACTGAGCCTTCTTCAGTGCCTTCACTCTTGCCATTTCCGCTCCTTCCTTATTGCCCATCGTGAAGCACAGGCAGGTAGCCTCTTGACCCTGTAGGCCACACACTTTGTGTTGGTTCACATCTTGAGAACTATCTCCACATTGCCATTTCTCTCTCACTCTCAGCCCTTCCAATCAGATCCTCACCTCCTGGACTCTGTCAAAATGAAAGTGGGAAAGTGGCTCCTCTCAGTGTCACCAGTGACCACCCCTTGCTGAAGGCCAATGTCGAGGCTCAGACCCCAGCCTGCCCCCATCCAAGCTTTTTTTCTCTTTTTAAAATTCAAATAGTTACATTCTCCTTGGAAAATTTTGTTAACTGATTTCCTCCTATCTCACAGCTCATTATCTCCTTCTGTTTTGTTTTGTTTGTTTTCCTCTGGTTCCTTCCCCTCCACCTAATTCCTGCATCTTTGCTGTAAACAGAGCTTGCTCTGGGTCCTCTCCCTTTCTCGGGGTCCTTATTCTCTCCAGGTGATCTTCGTCACTGTCATGGAACAGATGTCATTCAGAAGCTAACCGCAACCAGCATGTTTCTCCCAGTCCTAACCTTTCTTGCCATTTTTGAAGTTACCCACTCCCTATTCAATATCTCCAAGTATGTGCCTAACTAACGGCCCTAGGGCACAAGTCCTGACTTCTCATAAAAATTTGTTTTTTCTCCAGGTATCATGTAATTAGAAAACCAAAAACTTTTGCTTCCCACTTCTGTTTTATCCCACATTTTATCCACAAGCAAACACTCACAGTTCTGCCACCAAGATAAAGCTCCAATCTGACCACATTCTCCATTTTTATGCCTAACTTGGCCTTGCCAGTTGGTCTCTCTACCTCTGTCCCCCCCACCCCCCCCCGCTGGGTACTCTTGATTCTTTTTCCATATAATATCTGAGTGACATTTGTAAAACATTGATTGGGCATCTTAAATCTTTCATTCAGCCTCCAATGCAGAGGAGAGCCAGACTCCTTGCCAAAGCCTATACGTCCCTACAAGATCCAGCACCTACCTTGTACCTTTCTGAACAAATTCAGTCATGTTTCCATGTCTGTGGATTCTATACCATGGATTGGAAGTATTCAGAAAAACTTTCCACAGAGTCTCAAAAGAGGAAAACCTGCATTTGTCCCATACCCATGGTTCATGTTGGGTCCCTGGAAATGAAGTGAAGGGCATTGGATTAGATACAATAAGTAATCCAGAAATGATTAGAAAAATGTGTGCACACAGGAGGATGCGTGCAGGCTGTGTGCAAACACTGTGCTGTTTCACACGAGGAGCTGGAGCAGCCTTGGCGTGTGGTATCTGCAGGAGCTCCTAGAACCCATCCCACCAGATGGTGAGGGAAGGTACCCTAGCCATTTATTCCTCAGTCCGTATCCCACTGGCCTCTCCTCTGTCCCTTACACATGCTAAACAGTTTTATATTTCAGAGTCCTTGTCTTATGGGAGTCACAGACTATTCTATATTTAAGTTACCATTTGAAATCTTACTTCCTCAAGGAATTGTGCATGGCTACATGATCTCAAGTATAGTCCCAATTATTTTTTATCATACTACCCTTTGGATACCAGCAACCAGCTTGTTTGGATTCCCTCCCTCCAGAATTAAAGTCCACAAGGCTTAACTTGGGTCCCTGTTATATTCGGAGCATATACAACAGTGCCTCAATAACCCAGTTGGTTGGTTAATGCCAGGAATGAATAGAATATCAGTGCAGTGCTAAGGACATGGAGATTCATGAAATATCCCCTGCGCCTTCAAGTCGCTGGGCAATCCTCAGAGGATTAACTAATTTTCCTTGGGCCTCAGATTTCTAAAATATAAACTTATCAAAGTACAATGATAATGGATTGCATATAAAGAGAAGGAACCAAAATACTATTGTTATATAGTATAAGCATTGTTTGGTTGAATGTCACTGTTTTAACCCTGTAGAAAACAACCTCTTTCTTTCTATAAAAGGTAAAAACACATTCCACTTGCTGAGTCTTGAAGGGCAGGGAGGAAAAGTAAGCAAGACAACCACTGTTTTTGGAAAGGGTTTTGCTAAACAGCTTTCTGACACTGTTACTGATATGTTCTTTTTGTATGAGACAGAGCCTTACTATGTCGCCCTCGGTAGAGTACTACAGTGTCACAGCTCACAACAACCTCCAACTCTTTGCAGTTTTTGTTTGTTTGTTTGTTTGTTTGTTTGTTTGTTTTGCTGGGGCTGGGTTTGAACCCACCACCTCTGGCATATGGGGCTGACGCCCTACTCACTGAGCCACAGGTGCCACCCACAACCTCCAACTCTTGGGCTAAAGTGATTCTCTTGCCTCAGCCTCCCAAGTAGCTGTGACTACAGGCATCCTCCACAGCCCCAGCTGTTTTTTGTTGCAGTTGTCATTGTTGTTTAGCTGGCCCTGTCTGGGTTTGAAACCACCAGCTTCAGTGTATGTGGCTGGTGCCATAACCACTGTGCTACAGGCGTCGAGCCAGCTGACATATTCTTTTGAAGATCCTTGCTTCAAATATGGGGTGGTTTTCAAACATGTTTATACAAGACAAAGTTTGGGAATGTTCCTGATCACGCCTCTGCTGTTGATATTTTCATAATCCACTAGGTCCCTCTGGGTTCATGTTGACCAGGGACCCTCCAGTCTCCTGGGCCAGTCACCTGCTGCTTTTCTCTGCATTTTGACACCCTCTCTTTGTATACTGTATATTCCTGGTCCCCTCTGGCCCTCTTTTTTTTTTTTCCAGAAAATTTCAGTGTTCTGCGTAATTTGAAAGCTCTGCCTTTTAAAGTATTTGATGTGCTTAGATAAGTTCCTGAGAAAAAGCATTTGCCTTTACCCTTTCCAGTTCTCATCCTTTGTTTCCCCGTTTGAGATCGCATCAACTGTGCAAATGGTTCACATCTTCCCTTTGGCTGTGAATTCTTCTTAAATTATTAGAGCATTTCAATTAGGATGACCTTAAAGATATTTTTTCCAAAGAGCAGAATTTTCAAAGTTCTTTGGCTTGTAAAATATGTAACACACTTGGAAGCATTCTTTTATTATTTAATCCCCAAATGTAAGTAGGATCATTACCAGGAAAAGATTATGTAAACCAATCCTGTACAAGGGGACGACCATCAATGCCTCCTACGCTGTAAGTGAAGTGCCCGTTTAAACATGCCATTGCTTTACTGGCCATATTCTGAAATACAGTGTTTGTTTTTCAATAAACTAGGCAGCTGGCTATAAACATGTGCTATTTTTTTTTTTTTTTTTTGAGGCAGAGCCTCAAGCTGTCACCCGGGATAGAGTGCAGTGGCATCACAGCTCATAGCAACCTCCAATTCCTGGGCTCAAGCGAGTCTCTTGCCCCAGCCTCCCAAGTAGCTAGGACTACAGGCGCCCGCCACAATGCCCGGCCCTTTATTTGGTTGCAGCCATCATTGTTGTTTGGCGGGTCCAGGCTGGATTCGAACCCGCCAGCTCAGGTGTACGTGGCTGGCGCCTTAGCCCGCTGAGCCACAGGCGCCGAGCCAACATGTGCTATTATAAACTTGATTTCGTCTGTGTGTGTAGCCATTCACGTAGTCATTAAATTCTGCAGATTTTTTTACTAACTGTAGGCTTAGAGATCAATTATAGCTGGTGAGGGTGGCTTTCTTCAAATGGTAACCACTCCCCATCCTCGCTTCTACCTCAAGTTCACCAAAATGAAGTGTCAGAGTCTTGGGAGAACAGAAGCCTGCAGGGGAGGAAACTGCCCTGGTGGATTTACAGGCAGTAACATGTGATTTAATGGAATCTGGTGCCTTTTCTGGAGCTGCTCTGAGCTGTAGATTTGTCTGAGATTCAGTGTCCCCCTCCTTCACATTGTGACACCACGGCTGTAGGTATTACTGACATTAACCTAAGGTTGTCAGCTAAACACACTGGCTGCCTGGTCCTTTTGTGTGTCAGTGGTAATGCACAGGGAATATTTGATCACTCAAATACTGGAGACCCGTTCGTCTCTCCGAAGCATTGCTTTTCAGTAGTGGCACTGAACAAATATATTTAAATTGGGGCAACCATGATGATATTACTAGGAGACAGAAGAGATCTAGAATGTGTTTTTGAACAGTTTCAAAGTTATTCTGTCTTTTTAAAGACTTGGAAGAAATTTGAATCAATCAGGCTTTGCAAAAATCTCATTGGAGAGTAATAAATAACCTACAATTAGCCCCTGAGCTTGTAATGTTTAATATTTTGTTCTGGCTGTGTCCTTAGGATAATGACCTTCCTACCTGTGTATAATTCTTTATTAAAAAATGGAAAACCTCCAGTCTACCCATCCCCAACCTCTTTTGGTTTTGCCAAACAGCTGTCTGACACTGCTACTAATATATATTTTTTCAATTATTTTAAAATGCGAAAATGATCCCTAAACCCCAATGGAAATGTGGGTATTACTAAGTCTTGGTCAGTCAGAAATCTACTCAGATATTGGGCGTGAGAAAGGATGCACAGACGTTGTGAGTGGAGACCAGGTGTGAAACACTTCTAATTTAACAAGTAAGAGAGGATTCTGGAATGAAACCTATACAAGAATATAAACAACATACCTAGTCCGTTATAATTGAAAGGAGATGTGTATGAGTGAGTGCCCCAGGTCCACGGGTTAATCTTGCAAGATGCTTATACGCTGAGATAAGGAAGAGCTGTGAATTCTGGGGATCAGCTTGAATAATTTAAGTAGGAGGCATGATGAAGAGAAAGCTCAGCCCTTCCACTTGGATTCCAGGCTATGCAATCTTAGGCAACTGATTTTATGTTACTGAGCCTCCGTTTTTTTTCTTTGTCAAGGGAAATAACAATAACATCGACATTAAATTTTGTTAATATAATGCTTGTAAAAATATGAAGCAGAGTGTTTAGTACATAGGAAGACTCGTGGCAAATGACAGAAAGCCAGAAGATGAATGAAATAAAGTGCCAAGCTGCTTAGCTGAAAAAAAAATAAAGCTAAGGGTTAGGGCTTCTGAGCAGAACTTTATGAAGGGAAAATTTTTATATGAATCTCTGAGGACAATTGCAATGTTCCCTGCTTAGTTAATTCTTATAGTATCTCTTCAAAAAAGGGATGAGAAGCTAAGACTTGGACCATAAGAGGATGATACTGCAAAAAAGTAATGCTCAGCCGTTGCTCTTTTGAGTCTCCTGAACAGGCTACCTTTTACAGGCCCCGCGTCTTCACACAATTTACATGGTCTTGTGAGTGACCTCTGAGAGGAACTCTCAGTGACATACACCTGGAAGAAGTTCGTGGAATTTAGAAACTTTTTATGGGTGCGGGCTCTTTGCCCTCCAGGTTCTGTCTCTAGCTGTCCATTTTCAGTTGACTCTGTGAGTCCCACGGGGCTGAAGCCTGAGAACAAGACCTCTCTCTCTTCTCCTGACACCTCTCTGTGGCCTCAGGCCGTCAACTCTCAGCCCCTATTGTGCTACATAAGCTTTGATATGAGGAGAGAGTGAGCACCCTAGTTTTTTTCTGATAAAATGCTTTAAAAATGAATCCATTTAGATTTAGGGCACTGTTTCCTGTCATTTATTTTTGCCAGCGTGTATTTGTCATTTGATTGCATGTTTATATTAAACATTCCCCAAGCCAACGTGATAGCCACAGGCATGAGTACTAGAGAAAAAAAAAATAAAGAAAGCAAGAAAAAATGGAAGGGGAGGATGCATAAATAAATAGAAATAAAATTGGTTATTTTAATAAAATATCTCCAAAATGGATGGCTTCCAGAAAGAAAAGGTCTGACTTAGAATAGCCAGTGGCTCCAGTTTGACTTCAAACCAGATTGTTGTATTCTAGTAAGGTCCTGTTCTATTCTTCTCACACTCTTAGTCATTTAAAGAATTTTTTTTTTTGGCCAGGTCTGGGTTTGAATGCACCACCTCCGGCACATGGGGTGGCGCCCTACTCCTTAAAGAATCTTAATTGAGGAACAAAAATGCTAATTGATTTGGACCTACCTCTTTTCCTAATCTCCTGATTTGGTAGCTGAATAAGAAGGCTTCCTAAGGGCTTGATATGCCAGGCTTGTCTGAGCTCCAGCCTCCAGTCTCAGGCTGGGTTTTACTAATTTTGTCACAATAGTCTGAAGAAGAGGTATGTTGGGTGATTTGTTTTTCAACTCAATGCAAATTAGTTTATGCTTTGAAATTTACGGATCTTCTCACCTCAATTGGGAAAATATCCACCTATATTGATTGGCCAGATGAAGGACTGGCTGAGGTCAAGTGCATTTTAGATGCTGCTTTAATCTTCTTCAATCATCTCTCATTGGAAAGCCCAGTCTTATCCAGTGGCATTACGATAGAGAAGACAGCCTGTGCTCCAGCCCAGATCAGTCCCTCTCTACCTCCAAAGAGCTCACCCTTCTAACACAAGGCCTTTGCATGGACAACATCCCCTGCAAAGATCTCCCTCACTGACCTCTTTGAAATAATTCCCATTCATTTATCCAATGTCAATTTCATGGCCATTCTCTCAGAGAAGTCTCCCCAAATTCTCAGTTTCGGCCAGTCATCATCAAGTCTTATTCTAGAGCTATGTTCCCTCCAAGGCCAATTATGCAGTCGGTAAGTGAGCACTTACAAGGACTATATCGTCTAATCTACTCCTGTCCCCCAACTTCAGTGTAAGTTCCAAGAAAACAGGGACTGCCTTGGGTTTTGTCCATTGTTCCATCCTCACTACTTAGCCCACTGCTTGGCAGAAAATAAACAATTAACGAATCTGTTGCATGAAGCAGTTTAAAGTTCTACAAGTACAGAATCCACTGGATATTGTATTGAAATTCAACATGCTTGACAGAAAATAAAGAACCAGCGAAAACATGATCCTTAGTGTGATTCCTGTCAAATTTCTCTAGTTTGCTGTTTAGGGAGCACCTTAACATTCACCAATTTCAAGTCAACATTCCTCTTCCACACACGTAGCTCTGAGTAAATTTAAAGTCAACTAAAACTGAACTCATTAGTCATTCCAGTATTGTCTGCACCCTCCTTCTGCTGTCCTGCTTAATGGATACATCCTGCTTTCTCCAGGTCTAAATGTCTGCGTTCTGCTCTGGAGCATGCCTGTGGTTTCATGCTCCTGTTTGCTCTTCTTTCCCACTAATGATCCTTATAACTGTTTTCGGGTTATTTTTATAAATTGCCCAATCTTCTTTACTAGGTTGTTTATATTTCTAAAAGCATCTGATTGATTGCCCTTCTCCTTCTATTCCTGCAAAACTTAATGGTCTCTGTTGCCCTTTTCACTTCTAAAGTTTAACTGAGATGAATTTCAATTTCACTTTCAGGAACTGTTTCTGAACTATGGAGTTGTTTTTGGTTTGTTTATCTTTTTTTTTTTAATTTCTGACACAAATATACCTCTGAGATAATTTTAATTTCTCTAACAATTAGGAATCAATAATCTTTGTGCTAGAAAAAAATAAATAAGTGAAAAGCATTGTAGATAGAAGAATTTCAAATTTAATTTGATCCTAAGCTTTGTCTGTCTGTTTTCTGTCTTTCTATCTGAACCCATTTTGAGAGCTTATCTATTTAATGCTCTTCTGTAGGATCCATTCATTCTGTTTATCCTCAACTGAGACAATTCTCTCCTCTACATCCTTCTTTGAAGGAATGGGGAAAAGGGCTAGTTGTGGCCATGAAAGGCAGGGTGGCACTAAGATGCCAAGTTCTTCTTTCATTTTTTTCCTGCAGAAAAATCACTGCCATTGTTAACAAGACCTGGGCTGGAATTAAGGAGTTGTCATCTTAACTCGGCCACTAATTAGCTTTGTAACCTCAGTCAAGTCAGTTCCCCTTTATGCACTCTAATTTGCCCATCTCTAAAATGATGGGGGCTAAATTAAATTAACTCAAAGACCCCCACAGTGCTAAAGAGCCTGAGAAAATTAATGAACTTGTGATCTTTCAAAAATCAAATGAATCTTGATTAGGTGGCCACCATAGTCACTGGTTTCGCTTTCAAATTACAGTTTCTCAGGATGAAATCTATGCTTAGAAATCCCCTCCCTCGAGTTCAGCTCCTTTCCCATGTGAGTTGAGAGAATAAAATAGCCCTGGACTCCCCTCTACCCACATGTAATAGCAACAGGAATGCCAGTGTTTTTGAAAGATTTAACCATAAAATGATAAGTAATTGGCCCCTAAATCATAACCCACTATGTAATATCAAACAAAGAATAGGACAGAGATAAGTAAGTGTTTTAATGCCAATATAGTTTCTGACTTTCAAAAAGAACTATCTGTGAACAGATAGACTGAGGGACAAAGGGTCCTAGAGCCAGTGGACAACCTAGTGGCCTCTGGCCAGGCTCCGCATCCATGGAGTTGAAACTGAGGTACGTAGGGGATTCCTTTGTTTGGAGACATTCCCTCTCTTTAGCATTAAATATCTCATTAAGTGTCTTCCTTAATTTTAGTGATGTCCAGAAGCTTTCAGAGATAATCTGAGCAGTCAGTGAACTGATGTGTCTGCCAGGGCATGAATAGCATAGAGTGTTCAGTGTTTGCCCTGGGTCTATCAGCAGTAATAAATTTTAATCGGTTAGGCACTTTTTAAGCATGCTACTGTTTGCCAAACACTATTTTTGGCAGGCATCTGTAACAAAGCCTAATGCATTATGCATGTTATTTCCACGGTATTTCATTGTATTAGCACATGTAGTATTTGTATGGAATTTTTGTAAATTCATTACCAAAGTATTATCATATTAATGATTCTGGTTAAAAAGTATTAGGAAAAATATTAATATTCATAGAGAGTATACATCGTATGATGGGCAAATGGGAATAATCTATTATCATTCAAATTTTAGAAAAATATTAGCATGTGTATGAGAAAAATAACTTATAAAAGTATACAGCAAATGTGAAAAAGAGACATGAATTACTTTGATGTTTCCTTCAAGCCTGAATGTTCAATTTCAGAATTACAATGACAATCATTATTACTGATTAAATTATAGTGAGGGATTAGTTTTATTTAACAGCATAATTTAGTGGTGGAGACTGGAAACATTTATTTTATTTCTCTGTGTCTTTTTATGTTTTTTAATTCCAGATTAATACATGGGTCAATATGAAAGTTTTGAGACAGACTGTGTTATGGTCCATTATTTCACATCCAAGAAATAGCTGGCAGTCTCCTTTCTGATTCACACACAGAGGATTCAACTTCCTTAGCTGGGAGAGCTTCATTTGTTTCTGCCTGCATGGGTTTTACATTTATTGATTTTTATGTATGTCAAAACTTTCATAATGACCATCCTGAGAGTACATACAATTAGGGTACATAGGTTGCTTTGTAACGGTAAGTTGTAGGTCTAGGCTTCTCCTAAGAGTGTGCCTTATGCCTGTGGTATCATGATCTGCCAGATCATACTTTCTCACTTCTATTCTTCTTTCCTTTTTCCATTCTTCTCTTAAGTGCAGAGGGCTTAGGTCTTTGAACCTTGTTTAACTCCTTTTCTTATTAGATCCTTAGAATGGGGAATGATACCCCATGGTAAGATTATCTGTCTTAACTGAAGTTTTTCTAGTAATTCAATTCTCTAGCAAAGTGTGGGATTTAGCTCTATTAAAAAGTCCCTGAGCATTACTCTTGCGATTCTTACAACATGGGGTCATGGAAATTAGTAATCAATTATTTTCTCCACCCTAATGTAGATAGCATTATTTCTACTGGTTTCTAGGACCCTTGTTTGTCTTCTTCCTTAACTTTGACAAATAATGTCTAGAGCTCTCTTCCCTTTAGCAATTATTTTACAACACGGTAGTATCTCACTGTCAGGAAATGGTATAGCTATCCCTTTTTTCGCAGGTTTTGATTCAGATAACACCTCTTTCCATGAAGCTCAAAAGTCTCTGCAAGTATTGCTTTCTGTTGCTTCACAACAATCCTTTGATGCAGCGCAATTTGTTCTCACCGTATTAAAAAATGAACAACCCTCAGCCAACACAGCACTGTGCTAGGTAGCAGATAACTGAGGGAAATGCTCAGTTATCTTCTAGGAACATAAAGCCAAAGTCATCATATTCAGGCAGATAGAAAAATAAAATGCACTGGTTCTATGACATAGTATAAAGTTAATGAGTGATTTAAATTATAAGTGAAAACATTAATTATTTTATAGCACAAACAATACTTTAAAAAGGGTAATTACTTTTTCTAAAAATGTATGTATGTATATATATGTATAGATAGATATAGATATAGATAGTTGAGTTATCCACATTTCTGCAGATTATAAGAATTGAGTCAAGTGCATGGTGGTGTGTACCTATAGTCCCAGCTACTTAGGAGGCTGGGGCAGGAGGATTCATTGACCACAGGACTTCAGGCCCAGGCTGAGTAACATGAGGAGATCTTGTCCCTCACCCCCCACAAAATGAGTTTTCATTCCATTCCATTCATAGCTACATAGCCAGTGCAATTTTTTCTTCAATATTTCAACATAGATCCTCCTTTCTGACTTCTATTCCATTCAGGCTATGAAAAATCAATGGAACCTTGACCTTGTTCTCTCGTGTTTCATGTGCTAATTCTTAACTAGAATTAAACTCCATTTGGGAAAAGACTATTGCTATCTTAAGATTCTTTCCCATAAAACTCAAAGTAATATACACAGATGGTACTCAAGAAATATTTGTCATATTGTTTTCAACTTTTCCTGATTTTGATCTAAAAGAAGAAAAAAATCCTGAATTTTAATAAAATTCCTGAGAGAGAGCTTTCCTTCAACTTTTTCATTTAAGGAAAAAGGAAGTTATATCATTTGATGAGAAAATTTACGTGGCTACCTGTCCAATCCTCTCATATTAGTATGTTTTACAAACATCTGAAGGAAACTGCAGTACCAAGACAGAGGAATGTTTTATAGTTGGATAAAAAGATTCGTAAAATATGGGAAAAAATCAATGTCTCCAGACCATTTGACATAGTCTCTCAGTCTGGTTGTGATTCAGGAAGGGATGCCTGAGCTGTGAAGGTTCAGACCAGGAGACAAGTGTCTGCCAAATTTTCAACCTGTTGACCTGGTTTCCAGAGGTGCACTGGGATACTTCATAGCTCCCCTTCTCCAGGAAATCTTCCTGTTTGACTTGATAAAATACAATGCTTTTATTCTCCTCATGGATTTATCCTCAAAAAGTAAGAAAAGAAGGCTAGAAGAAAGTCTAGAATATTTGGAAAATATGGATTTGGTGGTAATTTATCATTCCTAACAACACTCAATGAAACGAGCCTATATGATTTTTGTTCTAAATTTTCCCTTTTGTCTTGAACTACAATTTCTAAAATCCTTATCATCAGCCACTTGGCTTCTCCACCCCCTAATCTCCCTGAGGAGAAAAGCCCACAACTTAGGAGCCAAATGGGGGTTTGGAGAGAGAGGAAAACAGGAGTGGAAAGCCCAGGCCACGTCACAGTGCCTGATCCAAACTTTTCTGTCCTGGAGAAGTTAAAACTGGATCCAAGCATTTGGTAGTCATTTACCTACTCCCATTCCCAGTGGAGAGGCAGAAAACCAAAAGGGGCCGAAAGTGCCAGGAATCTGGAGACAAAGAGAAGCAGTCCTTTCTGTCCAGATGCCATGTTGGTCCCTTCTGCTTCTAGAATGGCCAACAGTTCCATTTTGTTTTTCTTGAGAAGGATAGAGTATCTAACTTTTAGCCCTTGCTATGCTAGAACAGGGAAAATAATGTAAGATAGAAAAACAGTTAAAAAATATTTTGATGTTTTTCTATTCTTTCGTTTTGCTTTGAGACCAAGTCTCACTCTCTTGCCCGGGATGGAGTCCAGCGGTGCAGTCATAGCTCTTGGCAACCTCAAACTCCTGGGCTTTCCTGATCCTCCCACCTCCCAGCTGCCTGAAGTGTGAGCCACCATGCCCAGAACTTTTTACCTTTTTTACGTATAAGCTTTTCTGATCATGCATCAGAAGAGGCGGGGAGAGGATGTAAAAGAGTCTATGTCACTATGTCCACTTCAGAGGAAAGAAGTCACAATGACATAGTACAATGTGTGCTTCCCAGGAAGACATTTTGTTGAAGGTTGTATTAGGACAGCGTTTATCCTTTTGAGCTGTGTTAAGGGGAAAATGTCTGTGACACAATTGAAACACAAGCCCATCACCAAACCTGCTTGGGCTGCAACAGTATTAGCTCCTGGAATTTGTATGTACAGTTAGAAGTAGTGAACTTGTTAAGTGGCCATGACCATTGAAAACTCATATAAACTTTAGTAGAATTTGATTGAGAAAGTTGCTTGATACACAGCTCTGAAAACCATAATCGTTACCATTGACTTCATATCTAGCAAATTTAGAGGAAAAAACTTCTCCTTTGAATACAATTGAATCTTTTATTTAGAATAAAAAAGGAAGAAAGTGTTTTATTGTTTGTTAATTTGTTTCTGCTAGAGATGATTTGCTCATTAATTTTGCACTTAGGTTGAGTTTTCATGAGACATTGCATTTGAGTCTTACTCTCTGGAACACACAGATGAGACCTGCATTGATCCGATTTTGACTTTGAGTCCAATCAGCCCCGGTACAGTAAAAAACAGAGTGCTATAAGCCTGAGCAGTTTATTGCAGCTAGTGAAACCAAGAAATGCAGACAGCCTAGATTTGTGCGAGAGATTAACTCTCATCCTAAGAGGAAAGGCAATGTTTTAAGGCCATTACATTGTATACTTCCATTTACACAAACTTCCTAATAACTATTTTGCTTTCATGAAAAAAATTTGCTTTCCTAATATTGTATTATATCCAGAAAGGTCTCTTAGTTATCTCAAAAATGGCACAAAATAACTGGACATCATTACTGATTTAAAAATGTAAAAAGCAGCCCACAAACAAAAGAAATAGAAATCATGGATCCTTCCTATGGTGTCCTCAGAGATAAAGTTTTTAACTTCACTTCCTTTCAAAGAAGGTGAAAGGAACATCCCAGGTATCTTATGGGCATTATAAAGAAAAAGAAAAAAATAAATAAAAAGAAAGAA
Source organism: Arctocebus calabarensis (assembly GCA_963573935.1). NCBI lineage: Eukaryota > Metazoa > Chordata > Mammalia > Primates > Lorisidae > Arctocebus > Arctocebus calabarensis. The sequence goes on from CAUYON010079428.1 coordinate 23,875, forward strand.
AACTTACTGGTGTGTTTCACTTTTTGACTTCCTCCCTCAATACCCTTCTGCCAGGCAGCGTGCACCAGCTCCACAGAGCGCCCTCAGCAGTGTTCAGAGTCCTGACTGGGATGAGATCTAAGGAAGAAAACTGACCTCGGTTCAATCATCTCCACTGAAACAGCAAAGCTACTTACAGATACAGAAGGCTGGACTATAGCAGCCATTTCTTGTATGACTTGGACAGTGCCTGTGGCTTAAAGGAGTAGGGCGCCGGCCCCATATGCTGGAGGTGGCAAGTTCAAATACAAAGCTCATTTAACGATTGCAGACTTGGGATAAAACAACGCCTGCAGGGTCACTATGTGCCAATTAGGAAACTGAGGCACAGAGATGGCCCGAGGCCAGACAAGTTAGTGTCTGGCAGGTCAGCCCAGGGCTATCTGAATCTAGACCCTTTCTTCCTCTCCACTATGTCCTCATGCAAACAAAGCAAAAACACAGCTCTCAAGTAAGGCTTTACAGAAATCTGAAAGAAATTCCAAACTGTAAGCACTCATCCTCCAAAGGTAAGTACTTTACAAAAAAAAACACTCATGAGGAAGGTGAAGCTCTTGAATTATTAAGTCAAATAAGGAATGGCTGCTGCAGTCCAGCCTTCTGTATCTGTAAGTAGCTTTGCTGTTTCAGTTGAGATGATTGAACCGAGGTCAGTTTTCCTCCTTAGATCTCATCCCAGTCAGGATTCTGAACACTGCTGAGGGCGCTCTGTGGAGCTGGTGCATGCTGCCTGGCAGATGGGTATTGAGGGAGGAAGTCAAAAAGTGAAACACACCAGTGAGTTTTCTTTCTTTCTTTTTTTTTCTTTATAATGCCCATAAGATACCTGGGATAAAAAATTTCTATATCTCACATGTGTGCGTTTTGTAAAGACATGTTTGCAAGCAAGCCTGCTTCTCTACTCACTATACAGTGTGTGCCCTTTTCCCACACCTAGCAAGTCTCTAATACTCTGTGGACATGGACTGGGTGGCCCACAATGTGATTCAATGTTGTCACTACACACAGTTGGCAGAGATCCCACAGGCTCAGGGTCCAGTCCCACAGGACTGACCCCTCTCCACTTTAGATACTTAACCTGTGTCATATATGCTTCTGACCAACCAGCTGTAAATCAGGGGTTCCCACAGTCCCCTCTTTAGGTCAATAATTTGCTAGAACTGCTCACAAAACTCAGAGAAACATTTGGAAACATTTGTTGATGTTTACAGGCATATTATAAAGAATGTTATATGCAGAGGCCTGCAGGGGGAGGGATTGGAAAGGGTGCCAAGTGCTGAAGTTTATTTTCCCGTGGGGTTGGGGTGCAGGGGCCTGCCAGTGTGTGGACACATTCAGCAGCCAGATGCTCATCTAATGTCATTATCCAAAACTCACTAAGGGCTTAATCTCCAGTTCCCCCTCCTGCCTGGAGTCAGTGCGGAGAGCTGAAAGTTCCAACCCTCTACTCACTTGATCTTTCTGGAGACTGTCCCTGTGCTGAGTCTCTCCAGGGCTCTCCCTCAGCCCAGTGTGGACTTTCCCTGCTAGAAGACCAGCGGCTCCTCAGCTGGGCAGGGCTGGTCCTCTCTGGATAACTGAGGCTCCCTGGAGTCGCTGATCTACAAGCTACAGCAGGTGGAGGTTCAGTGCAGGCTCAGTGAAAGCCCTTACGTAGGTCTGAAACTTGGTGCCAGGCAGCCCTCCCAATCCCATTCTGCCACCAATACCTGGAGTAGCCACTTGGAAACACTGTTGCACTGTCCCCTTTGTCTTAAACTCTCTTCTGGCACAAACAAATTCCAGGATACCATCATGAATTAAACACCGGCTTAAAGGAGTTCACAGTTTAAGGGAAAAGATGCTTCTTGATAGGACTTTTTCATGTTTTCCAGAGTAGTTTCAGTCACTTATTTATTTGATCACAAGGGATCAAACTCCTGCTACATTCAAGGCCGTTTGCTATGTTCTGGCAAAGAGCCTAGAGACTGTGGTATGTGTGGGGAGAGGGAGAACAGGGTGAACATGGCTGGTAGGCACTGAATAAATAAAAGAAAAAGCAGAATCCATGTTAAATAGAGATTCGAAGGAGAGAGAATTGATTCTGATGCCAGGTAGCCTGGAAATATTTCTGGATGTGCTGGCCTTAGGGCTGAATCTTGAATTGTGATGATGAGTAAGGATGACAAGTTCAGAGAGAAAGGGAGAGACACTCCAGTTAAGTGAGGAATGTGAGAAGAGTTCATAGGCAAGAGCATCTGTGCTGTTACTCGGATGCAGAGGCTGTCAGCGGTGAGCCCGAGCCAGCGCCCGTCAGTTCACGAGACTCTAATGGGCTGCGTCTTCTGGCACAGCACTCAGTGATATCACATCGTTCAATTGAAAACGGACTAGGTGGACCATTTGTACCACAGAAATTGGCAAACACCACCCGTCACACCTTCCACTGTCCTCCTGCCCACCCGCAGAGAACCAGTTCTTCATCACTTCCCAGCAGCACATCCGTGGCTGGAGTGCTGGACAGAAGACTGTTCCTTCTGCCATTCATCAAAGAGGACACTATGGCTCTGTGAACTTAGGTGAGTTGCCCAGTATCACATAGCTAATTGTAGAAATCTCAAACCCAAGTAAACCACATTCTTCTGTAGGAATTTGTCACCAAAGAACTTTGTGATTCTTGGTATTTACTATTCTACACAGGAGCCTGACAGAAAGGACATCAGGTCCAAAGATTGTTAGTGGCTGTGCCAAAATGCGGTTGTCCCCACGGTCTTTTCACAGACCTACCCCAGAGAGTGGGTTGTGTGGCTAATTTCAAGTATTTATTCCTGTCTTTTACTAGATAGAGTTGAAGAAAAGGGAATGACAAATTAGGGAGGATTAACTTGTAAATTCATAGTCTCAAGGGTAAAAAAGAAGGAAATTTTCAGAGAAAAAATTCTGTGAAGAGTCACTTCAGCACTACAATAAAAGAAGCACCTTGGTGCCAGGGAAACTTTTAACATGTAATTTTGCCAACCTACCTAAGTTTAACGTGCAAATAGAAGCAGACGTGGCAGTAGTCACCCTTGAAGAGTTATGTCTTTCCTGAAGCTCTTTGATTCTCTATCTTTCCTAAGAGTTTGATATGTTAATTAAAAAAAAAACTGTATAAAGGACAAACTTAAATGCATTAGGCATCAATTGGTTTCAATCTGTAGAGCAATCTCCCTTCTTTCTGGCACGCTTCTGCTCTCCTGTCCCCAGCTCCCAGGTCACAGACTGGCACCAGCCCACCGTCTGTTAAGAACTGGGCTGGGCGGCATCACGACCTGAGCTCCGCCTCCTGTCCCATCACATCTTCCCTCTCCATCCCTGAAAAAAATGGTTTCCCATGAAACTGGTGCCTGGTGCCAAAAAGTTTAGGGACCACTGGTGCTGTGCTGTCACTTTATCCTATAAAGGATTCCCATTGTAGAAATTCTGGCAGACATGGAGAAATTCTTGGAGAACTTGCTGTTTTCCTTTTCTTTCATTTTTTTTCATTCTTTTTGTTTTTGTTTTCCAGGATATGATGAATAAGACATTAATGAATTAGCAGAGACTTGGCAGGGGGTTGTGGGGTTGGGGGAGGACCAACACACTTCTCTCAATAATTGGAGTTACCAAAATAAACATTTTCTAATCAATAGATATAAGTGGTATGGAGAAGTATATTCCATCCCTATGAAATTTATAACTTTTTTCTCCTCCATGTTGATTGTTTTCAGCAAGGTTGGAATTTGAGTCATGATTTAGGGAATAATTCAGCAGGGGAATTGGGAGCCATGAGTTCTTGATAGCAACACAAGGAAAGGCTTGTGGTTGGCAGGTCGAATTTTGAATCCACTGTAGAAAATGCTCCCCTGGTGGAGACATAACTCTTCTAGACACATAGGAAAGTCTACTAACCTCCTGGGACCTGTTTTCTATGCAGCTTCTGGACAACAAAATCTGGTCTAGGGTAGGTGGTTAAATCCAAATGATTATCTGAGTATTCATCACAGTAGGAGAATATTGATGAATTAGGTCCCCAATGACCCTATAAGTCTTCAGTTCTATAAATTGGACTGTGAAAATCCAATAAAGCTGATGGAGTGAGCTATCACTGAAATGTCCTTGATGATCAGGGGAAGAAAGAAAAGATGATTAAACTTAACAGTCAGACTAAGACTAAGAATGAACTGGAACTCTAGAATACTATGCATCCTGGTTGATACTATTTTTGTTGCTGTCTGTATAATCTTAAGTATAAAATGCTTTCTGAACTTTATGCACATATAAAATTGGGACTTTAATTTATATGAGACCAAAAACTTAACCATATATAAAGGACCCTGCATAGTTTCTGGCTTTTCGAGAGCTCTTCATAAACGGCAGTAGCCTTCTAGAGTTACTGTAATGTCAATAGCCAATGTGATTGTTATCACCACACCCTCCCATGAGCAGCACACCCTCCCTTACTTCTCTCAGTTATCTGTTTGACCCTGGACTTCAGAATTCCCCTCATACAGAAAAGCACATTTCCATTTGTACAACCAATACGTGTGTAATTCTAGGAGGGCACCAGGTAATCTGTTTACAATATATGGAGGGACTTTGACTAGAGATGACTTTTATTCCAAATCCTAGATTAATGAAATTATATTTCTGAAAAATTTGATAGATACATAGAACTCTTTGTTTGTTCACCAAGTATTTATTTAAGAATCTGAGCTGTGGCAGATGTTGAGTGCGGGGCCGAGAATGCAGAGACAATCAGAAATTCATCCAGCTCACAGCCCAGCAGGGAAAAACTATAAGCAAGTGATGGTGCCAGGCTGAAGGCACCACTGAACAACAGGATAGGATGATACTTTTTCTTTGCTGTGAGTTAATGAAGGAAAGGAGATCTCTTATTCATTCCTGAGATAAGAAATGTCCTTCATTTTGAATTTAAAAGTACAAAAAGTATAAGGAATAGCATGACAGACACCTAGAAGTTTCCTACCCTAAATTTACAAACGTACTTTCATCACTCTTTTTTTTTTTAATTATTAGTAAAAGAAGAATATGCAGGAAAAGTTAAAATCCCTGTGGAAGATCATCACCTTTTGTCTTTATCTTGTCCCTCCCCAAACTCAGGAATTCATTCTTATTAAATTTCCATCATTTGCATATATGTAGTAGTTAGAAAAGTATGCAGTATTTTAAAATTTTTTTACATGTGGGTAGATATGGTATTTTATTCTACTTAAAGTGAAAATTATGTGTTTTAAGTCTATTTTTTATCTACTGTATATTACCTAATACATTTTATATAATACATCTTATTATCCGTTCCCCAAATAATGACGAAGTATGAATAAAATAAATGTATTTTTAAAAAATGATATTTAAAATGAGTAGCTCAGCAGTAGCTCAGCAGTTAGGGCACCAGCCACATACACCCAAGCTAGCTGGTTTGAATCCATCCAAGGCCTGCTAAACAACTGTGACAACAGCAACAACAACAACAAGAAATAGCTGGGCACCTGTATTCCCAGCTACTCAGGAGGCTGAGGCAAGAGAATCACTTAAGCCCAAGAGTTTGAGGTTGCTGTGAGCTGTGATGCCACAGCACTCTACAAAGGGTGACATAGTGACTCTGTCTCAAAAAAAAAAAAAAAAAGAATATATAGATAGCTTTCAACAAGTCCTTATGGGACATCTATCCTTTTCAGGATCAAAGGGAATTTGGACTCAGTGACTTTAAGGATCAGAGATGACTAGATAAGTAAACACTTGCTCCCACCGTCATCCAAGGCAGAAAGCTTGAAAAGAGGTGGGGAGATTAGCTGGTTTAGAATGGAGAGGCAGGAGGGTGGCAAAGGGAGTCGAGGAGGGTGCAGCACCATGAGCAAAGCCACGATGGAAAATGAGAAGGCACCAGACTGGCTCAAGGAGGGGACCCAGGTTACTTAACATGCGAAGGATCAGGTGAGACAAGAATGAGGAAGACTGCATCACAACAAAAGTAACATGTTGCTTTGTAACAAAAAAACAAAAAGAGGAAGACTTGACTTACCGGCTGGAGGCTTGGACCTAATTCATCAGTCAATGGCCAAGGAAGAAAAGACTTCAAAGGAAGGCAGGAGGGGCTGAAGTCGTGGCTCCTGAGCGCATTCATGAGCAGCAGGGAGACGAGGTCGCTGTGTGCAGGGTGAGGGCAGGTCTCTCGCCCCGTCAGACAAAGAGCAAAAATCTCAGCCCCTCCCTTACCCCATTCTTGCAAAAAGAACTCAGCAAGAGTATTTTATTTCTATGGATTTTTTAAATATACCCTTTGGAGCTCCTTCAATCATTTCAAGAAGTCAAACGGGTCATATTCTTTTTAGGACACAGTCACAGCAAGAGCCAGACTCTAAAAACATGGTGGAGTGGAATAAAGACAGCACTGTGTCTCTGTGGCACTCTGCACAGGAGCCTTGGGAATGTCCAACCTCACTGTGCCTTGGCCTCACTCATACCTCTGTCACCTCTTCTGGCTCATAAACCACAGAAAACTGGAGTGACTTACAACAGCCTCCAATAAATTGTGCAAGGATAGACATACGTAGGTGTGTGTGTGTCTAGGAGGATAAGAGAAGTTTCATTAGAAGATGGAGTAAATATCCATGATGGGACAATGCTCTTTGATGTCTGTTATGCTTTTATCAGGGGACTAGTTACAGTAACACTGGGAGAGCTCCCATGGAGGTATATAAGTATCCAGAGCTTTCACACTGCTGGGAACTACCCTCTGTTATGAAGATGCAGAGAATGGTAAAAAAGGAAAATAATGAGGACTGGGAAAAGGTGTATCAATTACTGTATTTGCTTGCTTCTACAGAGTGCTTTTCATATTTTACCATCTTTACACCTGGCAATCCTTGATGGAAGTTTTTTTTTTTTATTGTTGGGGATTCATTGAGGGTTCAAGAAACCATGTTACACTGGTTGCATTTGTTAGGAAAACACCCTCTTACAATCGTGCTTTGCCCCCAAAAGGTGTGGCACACACCAAGACCCCAAGACCCCACCCCCCTTACTCCTTCCCTCTCTCTGCTCTTCCTTACCTCTTTAAAGACCCCAAATACTGCCACATTCTGGGGTGGTGCTGGGGTTAGGACTTCAG
>CAUYON010079430.1:0-10934 GCA_963573935.1 Arctocebus calabarensis
ATTAGGGAAATAGGCTTAATAAGTGAAATTCTTTGTAGCAGCACTTACCCTTGTGGACTCTAGTGCAATCATTGCCAGGAACAAAAAGTCTGCTGTTAGAGGTTTACCTTGACGTTTCACTAAATCTTCAGCTGCTGATGACAGCTTTTTGATTTGACCCCAAGAAGGAAAAGTGGAGTTAGTGGTTCTTGGGAGAGGACGATGTCTGTTCGTTTGCTGATGGTCATGTTATTGAAGAGATCAGTGTGGGCAGATTCATCAAAGTGCTGGCAAGATCTTTTGCTTATATCGAGGCTTAATCCAGCGGGCAGGTAACCACTGCTTCTCTTGCTGTTCTGTAATGACAGAGCAAAGCCTCGACCCCAGGGTAACACATAACCAGGTTCCCATTCCGACATAACGGGTTTCTTATAAAAAATAGGTTGCTGTATTTGAGAAGATGGTGAATGGGTAAGAGATGTCCAGTGACTTTTGGCAGCTGTGTTTCCTTCATTGTTGAGATTCAAAAAATTCAGGGCGAACAGAGCTCTAGTAAGGAGATATCTAGGATTGTTATTCAATGGGAGTGTACAATCTCCTCCTTTCTGTTTAAATAACATATCTTTTAATGTTTTGTGGTGTTGTTCAATAGTAGCCTGGCCTTGAGAATTATAGGGAATACCATGAGAAAGTTGAATATTCCAAAAGGACAGAAAGGTATTTAATTTTTGAGCAGAATAAGAAGGTGCATTGTCAGTTTTAATAGACTTAGGAAGAATCCCATGACATTAAAACTGACATTAAAAATCCCATGACAATAAATGTTGAATGACATGGTGGGCTCTTTCCCTAGGTAAGGCTGTTGCCCAAGAAAAATGAGAAAAAGTATCTATGGAATGATGAACAAGTTTTAATTTACTATCGTCCCATCCATTTGCTGTATTTGGTTTGCCATTTGTCCTCTAGGGTTGATACCTTCATGAAAGGAGGGAACATGTATTTTGAAGGAGGACAACTAGAAAGAATTTGCTGTGACTGAGTTTTTATAAGATGAAATTTCTCATGAAGCAACTTTGCATTAGCATGTGTGTAGGAATGAAAAGTAGATGCTTCTTGAACAGTACCAACAAGGGCTTGATCTATTTGTGAATTTAGTGAAGGTAAAATGGTGTGTGCTCTAATATGAGTAACGTATATAGGATGAATGTGGTGTGTAAGGAGTCTTTGGATAAATCAAAAAAGTGAAGAAATTTCATCAGTAGAAGTAATAGTTTTTGTTTTTAGGTGGTTAACAGCAAGGCATGTATATTGAGAGTCCGTCACCACATTCATAGGACAATGAAAGTCTTGGAGTAGAATAAGAATAGCATACCTTTCATTCTTTTGACAGAACTATAAGGACTTTGAACAACTTTTGAGTTATTGCCATCAGTATATCCAGCCTTGCCATGCTTGTTGAGTAAAAAGCGATAGCATCTGTAATTGGTGAGTTTTTGACAATATGAGGAAGGATCCAGGAAGTAAGTTTTACAAATTGAAATCTTTTATCATGAGGGTATTCATTGGTAATTAAGCCTACATAAGATGCAAGAGCGATTTGCCAAGGTAAAGATAATTGAAAATTGAGTTGAATTTGCTTTTCTGTAACAGGAACAATGATAGAACAATGGTCATAGCCTGTAAGTTGGTGAATTCTGTTTCTGCCTTTAGCAATTAGCTCACAAATTTTGTCTAAATATTGATGTAATTTTTGTGCAGTTTTATTAGGAAGGAATAGCCATTCTAAAAGGGTGTTCTCTTGATAAATAACTCCAGTTGGAGAGTGAGATGTGGCTATAATTATCAGTTGAATTGGTACTCTAATGTCAACTCGATCTAATTCTTTTGAGGGTAAGTCTTTTTCAATTAGTTGTAGTTCCTTCTTTGCCTCCGGTGTAAGTGAATGAGGACTGTTTAAGTCCAAAGGTCCTTCTAGGATTTTAAAAAGATTAGTTAAGGTATAGGTTGGTATACCTAAAGTTGGACATAAACAATTAATATGACCTAACAGTTTTTGGAAATCATTTAAGGTCGATAAGGAATCTAACCTAAGATTAACGTGTTGTGGCAGAATTTGCATTTGAGTCAATTTGTATCCCAAACAATTATAGGGGGATGTAGTTTGAATTTTTTCTGGAGCAATTTGAAGACCATAAGATTTTAGGATAAGAACAGCTTGTTTAAATATGTCTTGCAAAACAGCTAAACTTTGGTGTGCAAGTAAAATATCATCCATATAATGAATGATGTAGGCTGTGGGATATTTTTTCCTAATGTGCTGTAATGGCTGATCAACAAAATGCTGACACAAAGTAGAACTATTTAACATACCTTGTGGCAGAACTCTCCACTGAAAACACTGATAGGGTCTTTGGTGATTATAGGAAGACGAGGAAAAGGCAAAATGAGGTCGGTCTTCAGGATGCAAGTATATACTGAAAAAACAATCTTTTTAAGTCAATGACATATAAATACCAATTGGATAGAATCATGGAGGGTAAAGGAAGTCCTGGTTGTAGGTGACCCATAGGAAAAATTGTTTCATTAACTTTGCGAAGATCAGTAAGCATTCTCCATTTGCCTGATTTCTTTTTTACAACAAAGACAGGAGAATTCCAAGAGCTGGTAGAGGGCTTGATATGTCCTTGCTCTAACTGCTCCTGAATTAAAAATTGTAAGGCATCCAGTTTTTCTTTAGTTAATGGCCACTACTCCACCCACACGGGATTATTGCTCTTCTAAGATAGTTTAAGAGCATATTTTGGGGCAGTGACCTCTATGCTAAATTTGACATTTGAAAGGAATTAGTATGAGAGGAAGGTATAGTTATTACAGTTTTCCATTGCTGAAGTAAATCTTGACCCCACAAGTTAATAGCAATATCAGCTATGTATGGTTGAATTTGAGCATTTTGATTATCTGGTCCCAAACAAGGTAAACATAATGTACTTTGAAAGATTGAATTTAAAGTTCCTATGCCCGTAAAAGTAGCATCGACAGTAGTATCTGTTTCAGCCACTCCTTGGGCCACAGATTTAAAGCCATGACTGAAATATCTGCACCAGTATCTAACAGGCCAGTAAAGGATTTATCCTTCAAAATAAGTGTTAATTGAGGCCTATTCTTATCAATAGATGTTTGCCAAAAAATACTGTTTGTACTGCCGAGACCACCAGTGTGTTGTTTACCAGTACTTTGTAATTTAACATGAGGCAGGAGTAGCAGTTGAGCAATCTTTTGTCCAGTTAAAATTTGAGTTGGTTGGTTCACTAAAATCATTATCTGTATTTCCCCTAAGAAGTCGCTATCAATAACACTCGTGTGGACAAACATTCCATAAGATGTTAAACCACTTTTTCCTAACAATAACCCAACAGTATCTGGGGGAATGGGACCACATATTTCAGTTTTTAATTTCTTTATTCTCATGTTGGAAAGCAAAAGAACATTATCATATGCTGGTAAATCTAAAGCGGCACTACCTGGGGTGGTGTGTAAAAGGGATTGGACAGGCTTAAGTTGCTGGTGAGTGGGCATGTCTCCAGACCTGTATTCTTTATCTGCGGCCCCAGGCTGGGCCCCACTGGCAGTTTCCCTGCTGTAAAAGTGTTCCATTCTTATTAAATTGAGAGCGGCCCTGGGCTACGCCCGACTGGCAGTTTCCCTACTGTAAAAGTGTTCCATTCTTTTTTTTTAAAATAATTTTATTAAATCATAATTGTGTACATTGGTGCAATCATAGGGCAGAATGTGCTTCATATACAATCAGAAATATTTTGATCGCGCTGTTAGAGATAGTCTTCATGGCATTTTCTTGATCACTATATGAAGACATTGATACTCTACATTTAATAAGTTTCACCAGTACCCTGCTAAGATGCAATGTAGGTGTATGCACTGTAGGTGTGATCCCACTAATAAAGTGTTCCATTCTTATTAAATTGAGAGCGGCACTCAGTGGCCCAATGGAGCCCCTTTTTACACTTGGGGCACAACCCAGGGGGTTTACCTTTACTGTGTGTTTTTTGATCATTGATGTTCCCATTGATCTTCCCCTTCCAACACTCTCTCCTCCTATGGACTATCTTTCCACAATTATGACATTTAACATGGTGTGGTTTGAACCATTCTTTTAAAGCAGCAGCAAGAAGATTAGCCTTGTAGGGTTCCATTCTCACATCAGCACATGCCCGTATATATTCCTCTAAGGGAGCATTTTGTGCTCTCAGAGGACGTAAGGCCTTTTGACACTCAGAGTGAGCATTCTCAAATGCTAATGTTTGAAAAAGCATGTCTCTGAGCACCGGCTGAGCAACGGCTTTACCGACTGAAGTTTTCAATCTAGCTAAAAAGTCAGTATAAGGGTCATTTCCTGATTGCATTATCTTAATGAAAGATTTCTAGATATCTCCGGGAGCCTGAACCTTTTCCCAGGCCCAAAGACAGCACAGCTTTGTCTGTACAATAGCTATATCATCTACTGGAGTTGTCTCGGAATCCCCAGCCACTGGCCAGACCCAGTGAGCTGCTCTGATGTTATAGGAACTCCTTTCTGCTGGTTTTGGTGACCCATTAGGTCAGCCTCCTCCTTCCACCAAGTTTTAAACTGTAAATACTGTCCAGACTCAAGAACAGTTCTGGCTATCTTTTCCCAGTCATAAGGAATGAGTCGCTGCTCTTGTGCAAGTCCCTGTAACAGACCTCTAGAAATCGGGGGCTGCATACCATACTGTGTTACAGCTTTTTAAAAATCCTTTAGAACCGTAAAAGTGATCATGTGGTGATCAAAATGTTGGCCCCCTTGAGGATACTATGGATTAGGAGCAATATCAGTAACTGTGACCAGAAAAAGCCCCAAAGTGTCCTCCCAATTAAAGTCACCAGTCTTGTGCCCTTCTAATACAGCTTTCATAGCAAGTCACAGGCAGTTCCTCTACATAGGGAGGCGCCAAGGGCAATGTTGGCTGATTTATGTTAACATTCCCAACTATGAGACTATTCAACCGGTCTTCTAACTGTTTAATCTGAGCTGCCATAATGGACATTGGGGTATTTTCTTGCTTATTCATGTCTGTATCACGTACTTTTTCCGCCGAGGAAGGGCCAGAAAAACCTTCATATGCTTCTGGTTCCCAATTCTCCTCAGGTTTAGATTCCCACTGAAACTCACTATTCTCCTCACTTTCAAATTCTGCTCCAACATACCCTACTTCCCCAGTTTCTAATTCTCATGACTCCCCAAACAGTAAGTTATCCATTATTTTCTCTAAATATCTTTGCTTATTATTTACCAAAGGCCCCACTTATTCTGAGTGGGGTTCCTTTGTTTCTAGTATGGCCAAATATCTCACTTGCCCTGAGCTGAGTTTCCCTTTGGGACTTCCTTCCCGCTGTCTACCAAAGGTGTCATTTACTTCCGAGTATCCTCTGTCCCCTTTGGTCTGTGTCCTCAGTGTCCTGGTGTATCCTGCTGACTATGCCAGCTGTCGGGGCCCCTATGGCACAGTCTCGGTTGTTGCAGGAAGGAACCAGGCGAGACACAGATTTGAAGTACAAGCTTGCAGGAGGCAGGCTAGCCTTAGTTGCAGGGTAGCTCTGAGCCTCCTCTGCAATGGCTATTTATTAAGGTTATACACAACAGGTGTGGAGAGTTCAGGTGACATACATATGAGGGCTGCCTGTGTAAGGATTGCCACACGCTCTCCTCACGTGTTCTTTCCCCACAACTCTCATGAAGAACTACTAAGCATTAATGTTTAACACATGCTTACTAGTGACCGACCGACCTTATCTCATTCTAGAACACTGAGTTACTTGGGGGATTGCCCCCAAGTCAGGAAATGTCTCAAGGCTTGCGAGGAGACTGTCCTGTTCTCAGTGTTTCCTTTTAATGTGATAAGAATCAGTAACTGTCCTTTGCAAGCATGGTGTCCAGTCCTCTACAATGGTGGATAATGTTTATGGACTTGCGTATATTAAACCAGCCTTGCATCCCTGGGATGAAACCTATTTGATGATGATGTATGACTTTTTTGATGACGAGCTGTAATCTATTGGCTAGGAATTTGTTGAGAATTTTTGCATCTATATTCATTAGTGAAAGTGGTCTGAAATTCTCCTTTTTAGTTGGGTCTTTTCCTGGTTTTGGTATCAGGGTGATGGGGGAAGATTCCTTCCTCCTCAATTTTTGGGAATAATTTCTGCAGTACAGGAAAAAGCTCTTCCTTGAAGGTTTGATAGAATTCTGGTGTGAAGCTATCCAGACCAGGGCATTTTTTTGTTGGAAAATTTTTTATTGTTTCTTTAATCTCAGTGCTTGAAATTGGTCTGTTTAAGAGCTCCATTTCTTCCTGGCTATGTCTAGGGAGAGGGTGTGATTCCAAATATTGATCCGTTTCCTTCACATTGTCAAATTTCTGGTAGTATTCAGAGATGATCTCTTGTATCTCTGTGGCATCAGTTGCAATTTCCCCTTTATCATTTCTGATTGAGATTACTAGAGATTTTACTTTACTATTTCTAGTTAGTCTGGCCAAAGGTTTATCTATTTTATTTATTTTTTCAAAAAACCAACTCCTTGTTTCATTAATTTTCTGCATGATTCTTTTCTTTTCAATTTCATTGATCTCTGATTTAATTTTGCATATTTCTTTTCTTCTGCTGGGTTTAGGCTTAGATTGTTCTTCTTTTTCCAATTCCATAAGGCTTGTGAGTTTGTTGATGTGCTCTCTTTCTGTTTTTTGAATGTAGGCATCTAAAGCGATAATTTTTCCTCTCAAACTGCTTTTTGCAGTATCCCACAGGTTTTGGTAGCTTGTGTCTTCATTGTTGTTATGCTTAAGGAAGTCAATGATTTCCTATTTTATTTCTTCCTGCACCCAACTGTCATTCAACAAAAGGTTGTTTAATTTCCATGCCTTTGTGTGGGGTTGAATGTTTTTATTGGAGTTGAGTTCCACCTTTAGTGACTTTTGGTCTGAGAAGATACAAGGTAAAATTTCAATTCTTTTGATTCTGTTGAGGTTTTTTTTGTATCCTAGGATATGGTCAATTTTGGAGAATGTTCCATGGGGTGATGAGAAGAATGTATATTCTTTATCTTTGGGATGGAGTGTTCTATATACGTCTATCAAGCACAGTTGTTCTAGGGTCTCATTTAAGTCCTTTATAACTTTGTTTAATTTCTGTTTAGAGGATCTGTCCAGCTCTGTAAGGAATGTTAAAGTCCCCTGTTATTATGGCATTATAGGATATCATATTGCTCAGACTGAGTAAGGTCTTTTTCAAGAATCTGGGAGCATTTAAATAAATATTTAGAATTGAAACATCTTCTTGTATTTTTTCCTTGATGAATATAAAGTCACCATCTTTGTCTTTTTTGACTTTAGTTGCTTTAAATCCACATGTATCTGAAAATAAGATTGCAACTCCTCTTTTCTTCTGAATTCCATTTGCCTGAAAAATTATCTTCCCACCCTTAACTCTGAGTTTTAATTTGTCTTTTGAAGCTAGGTGTATTTCCTGCAGACAGCAAATGGATGGCTTGTGTTTTTAATCTAGTCAGCCAATCTTTGCCTCTTCAGTGGGAAATTCAAGCCATTAACATTTATTGAGATAATTGATAAGTGTGGTAGTGTTCTATTCATCTTATTTTGTAAGAGTCTATTGCTTAGTTTTATCTTTTGGATCAGTGTGGAAGTGGGTTCTGTCCTTTAATTTCTGAGTTCTTATTTTGCTGCTGATTCATTGTGATGGTCAGTGTGTGGAACAGGTTGAAGTATTTCCTGTAGAGCTGGTATTGTTGTGACGAATTTCCTCAATGTTTTTATATCAGGAAATGACTTGATTTCTCCATCAATTTTAAAGTTTAGCTTAGCAGGATATAGAATTCTGGGCTGGAACTTGTTCTATTTTAGTAGATTAAAGGTGGATGACCATTGTCTTCTTGCTTGGAAAGTTTCATTAGAGAAGTCTGCAGTCACCCTGATAGATTTGTCCCTGTAGCTCAACTGGTGCTTACTCCTGGCAGCTTGAAGAATCTTTTCTTTTGTCTTGACTTTGGACAGGTTCATCACAATGTGTCTTGGAGAAGCTTGGTTAGAGTTGAGGCAACCTGGGGTCTGATATCACTCTGAAGGGAGTGTGTCAGAATCTTTGGTGATATTTGGGAAATTTTCATTTATAATATTCTCTAGTATGGATTCCATTCCCCTGGGACATTCTTCTTCCCCTTCTTATTCCCCTATACCTCATATGTTTGAATACTTCATAAAGTCCCATAATTCTGT
This sequence comes from Arctocebus calabarensis, assembly GCA_963573935.1. Classification (NCBI taxonomy): domain Eukaryota; kingdom Metazoa; phylum Chordata; class Mammalia; order Primates; family Lorisidae; genus Arctocebus; species Arctocebus calabarensis. Next base: position 8,307 of record CAUYON010079430.1, read on the forward strand.
CAGTAAACGTTCTGCTTTCTCTCTCTTCTTTTCTGCCTCTTTAACTATCTGAGTTATCTCAGGAGCTTTGTCCTCTACCTCCGAAATTCTTTCTTCTGCATGGTCTAATCTGTTGTTGGACTGCCTTTCTATATTCTTCATATTGTTCATCTCTTATTTGATTCTGTTTTTGGATTTCCTTTTGGTTATTTTCCACTTTATCAGCAATTTCCTCCATTGTTTCCATCATTCCCTTTCTGTCATTTCTAACATTTCCTTATAGGTCTTGCTCTTGCTCAGGCTGGTCTTAAACTCCTGAGCTCAAGAAATCCACCTGCCTTGGCCTCACAGGTGCTAGGACTACTGCCATGAGCTACTACTCCTAGCCCAATTAGCAAAATTTGAATACTTACTGTTAGGCAATATTTGTTGTCCAGTATGGTCCACTAAATCTGGATGTTTGAGACCAGAAACACTCCCTTGGGGGCAATGCATTCATTATCTTATTTATATTCATATAAATTTGAAGATGTACATGTCTAATGATCCAGTAATTCCAATCTTAGGTATAAACTTCAGAGAAATTCTTACACACGTACACCAGAGTATGTGTAAAAGAATGCTCATAGCAATGTTACTTGTAATAACTGAAAACTTGAAATGACCCAAATGTTTACTATTAATAAAACGGATTTAAAACATTTTGTTCAGTTAGCAGTTCTCAGAGTATATGGCCTGAGGAGAGTAGGGGTCCTTAAAATACTTATGAGGGCCTATAGTGGCAAAACTATATTCTTAATGATACTAAAACATTATTTGCCTTTTTCACATTCATTCTCTCACAGTGGAGTTTTCCAGATGCTACATAACTCTGACAAATAATGTATGTTTGGATATTCTTTTTTTACTTGAAATATAGTTATCCATACTATATTTTTTACAAAAAGTTTTTTGGTTTACTTTATTTGTATATAAACATGTACACAATTGGTGTATATAATTGATGTACACAATTTAATAAGTTTGGACATATGCATATACCTATGATACCCAATCAAAGTGATAAACATATGCATTACTTCCCAAAGTTTCCTTGTGTCCTATTGTGCTTTTTTTTTTTTTTGTATGTAATAACATTTAACATGAGATATGCCTTCTTAACAATATTTTCAGTGCACAATATCATACTGTTATCTATAGGCATTATGTTACACAGCAGATCTCTAGAACATATTCATCTTGAATTGAAAACTTTATACCTATTAGGCAACAACTCCTCATTTTCCCTTCTTCTTAGTCTCTAGCAACCTCTATTCTATTCATTGGTTTTATGAGTTTGACTATTTTAGATACCTCATATAAGTGAAATTATACTATTTGTTCTTATGTGATTGGCTTTTTTAACTTAGCAATTTCATCTATGTGTCACAAATAGTAGGATTTCCTTTCTTTTGAGTCTGAAAAATATTCCCTTATAAATGTAAATACCACATTTTCTTAATCCATTCATCTGTCAGTGGACATTTGAGTTATTCCCAAGGAATGTGTGCTTATGTATTCCTGTTTTAAAAAGTTCCAAGTTTTAATTTCTAATATGATAATATGGAAATATTTAACCCGCATAAATAAAAACTCTTTGGGGTCTTTTAGGATGTAAAAGTTTCCCGAGACCAAAAGGTTTGAGAACCACTAATGCACAGTTATAATCACTTCCTTGACCTTCTCTTTTTCCAATATACTGACCTAGAAAAACTCCCAACCTATGTTAAATTCAACTCTCTATCTATTATGCACCTAAGCCAAAGACATGAATTAATTTCACTTAAAATTTTTATAAACCCTAAGCCTGTCCCATATTTCTCCAGCAAATACATCACGGATAGCAGTAATACTAACTGGATCTAAGCTGGGTAGAGAGGTAAGTGATTCACTTTGGAATTCCTGCTATCACATGATAAGATGTTTAATTCTTAGATAACATCCAGATACATATTTGTAGAATAAAAAAGAACACTGACATAAGGCAAGAACAAAATAGGTTTTTACTTGGCTCTTCTAATAGTCAGAAAATTGTTTTTCTTCTTTTCTTGTTCCTTAAGGCTAGACATACGAGTTCATGATGCACCTGGCAAAGACGTTGCCCTCTCTGGCCTGAAATATCTGGAAAGAAGAAATCAACTAATTTTACCAAACAGATCTGAAAAGTCAGGTTATGTAGGTCATATGTGAGTAGCTAGCATTAAGATTAGGTCTCATGCTAATTTAAAAGCATCTTAATAAATGGATTTTCTTAAGCAATCCTGAGGGACTCTGAAATTTGAAAGTTCTTCCTCTGAGGAAGCCTGATGTGCCCTGTCCTAACTTAATTATCTTAGTTGAAAAAAAATTGAGGTGATGTCAGGGGACCAGGGATCCAATTCTAGTTCTGTCTGTTATGATGTGACCTTGAGTTTGTCATTAAAACATAACCCTTTCGGAAAAACAAAAAGTTGGAGCAAGATGGCGGATGAGTAACAGCTTCCTTGCGGCTGGGCACAGTGAGACTGGGGAGAGAGGACTTCAGGCATCTCTGCCAGGCGGGATCTGCCCAGAAACTTCCCTTTGGGGACACAGGGAGACAGTGTGAGGCTTCTGGACACCCTGAGGAAG
>CAUYON010079434.1:0-11318 GCA_963573935.1 Arctocebus calabarensis
CTCTGCCTCCCAAGTAGCTGGGACCGTAAGTGCGTGCCACAACGCCCGGTCATTTTTTGGTTGCAGCCATCATTGTTGTTTGGTGGGCCCAGGGTGGATTCAAACCCGCCAGCTCAGGTGTACGTGGCTGGCGCCTTAGCCTTCTTGCAAGATCTTAATAAAGCTCAATTGACACATTTCTTCTTCTCACGATCATCTCAAATCTTACTATGGTTACTGTGCATATACTGGAACCCAGATGATGACAAAATAGACAGTCAGAGAGAGACAAAACAGAAAGATGATTGGCTGGGCACGGTGGCTCCCTATATTGTAATCCCAGCACATGGGAGGCCGAGGCAGGTGGACTGCCTAAGCTCACTGGTTCAAGATCAGCCTGAGCCAGAGAGAGACCTCATCTCTAAAAACAGCCAGGCATTGTGGGGGGCGCCTGTGGTCCCAGCTACTCGGGAGGCTGAGGCAAGAGAATCATTAAAGTCCAGGAGTTTGAAGTTGCTGTGAGCTGTGACGCCACATCACTCTACTAAGCGTGACAAAGTGAGACTCTGTATCAAAAAAAAAAAAAAAAAAACCCAGAAAGATGATTGAATAAAAAGAGAGAAATCCCCAGGAACACATAACACATACAAAATAGACCAAGAGGTGGGTAAGAGGATAGAAAAGAAAAGGGAGATGGGGTAGTGGGTCAGTGGGCTTACGAAGGGGCAATTGACAAAAACTGTCAGAGCAAAATGTGAGTGTGTTGATCTCTTAGTGGCAGTGTTATGGGTAATTTTTATGTTCTTCATTTTCCCTATCTCCTTTTCAATAATGAAAAAATATTACTTGTTTATTAAAAATAATAAAAAGAATGTAACGATTAAGGCTAACTTTTATAAAAGTTTGAGTTATTTTTTAGACTTACACACTTTCTCTTAGTTTTTAAATAAGATTTCAAAGATAAAAGTTCTTACGAAGTCCTAATGAAGATAGTAAATAATATATAAATTTTTCAGCAAACCCAATTTTTTGTTAGCCCAGTAGTTCATGACAGTACACATACACACACATACATACAGAGCTACTAATTAACCAGTAATTCTTTATAAACAGACTTCTTAAAAACCTTCATTAACTTGAGATTAAAGCATTAGAGACAAACTGGCAATACTATTTTTCAGAGTCTTAGCATCTACTTTCTTAGTCACACAAGTAAGCCAGGTATAAACTAAAAGTATGATTTAAAAGTCACATTCCTTCCAAATGGTAAGAAAAAATGAGAAATTTTTGTACCTAAGACCAGTTTAAGTCACCAATTGTTACACTAAATGTTTGCTAATTTTCCCTTAAATAATATTGAATTTCACTGCCAAGTTTTTATTTTCATACCTCTGAAGAGCTTTCATTATTGACATCCACCGTGTTTATAGGAGTTGCTGATGAATCTAAATCAGAACCTTGAGAGCCAACTCTCCCAGGAGTCTGAAACACAAACAGAAGAGGGAAAAAAATCAGAGCAAATATTAACGACATATTTGTAAGCCATTTAATAATCTAAACCTTTGCACGTGAGACAAGTGGATGTCTTCACAATAATAACAAATAGTACTAAGAGTATCTTTTACGGAAGACTGTACCCAATAACTGTATGAGAACGTCTACATGCATTCTCTCATTTTAAAATTATTTATATACCTACAATGCTTTATAGTCTTCAAGTCACCTGCAGAAAACATCTTCTTTAATCATAATGACTTCTCTAAGACAGGCAAAGTATATGCTACCTCTACGGAGGAGAAAACAGATTTAAAGCAGCTAAGTGACTTGCTCTTAATCACACTGTTAACAAACATCAGAAAGAAGCAGAACTAAAATGAGGACCTTTTATTTTGTTTTGTTTTGGAGACAGTCTCACTTTGTCACCCTCACCTCATAGCAACCTCAAACTATCTTAGGCTCAAGTGTTTCTCCCGCCTTAGCCTCCCACGTACTGGGACTACGGATGCCCTCTACAACACCTGGCTATTTTTTTAAACATGAGGACTTGCTCTTGCTCAAGCTGATCTCGAACTCATGAGCTCAGACAACCTTCCCACCCCCATCTCGGCCTCCCAAAGTACTAGGATTACACACGTGAACCTAAACGAGGATCTTTTGATTCCTCTTGTGTTGCTCTCTTTACTACACAAAACTAAAACCACAACGATTCAAAGGGTGCAAAAACAGCCAACAAAGCCCAAACCATCTAGTCACCCATTATCTACCACTCAGTTTGTCCCCAATACTTGGTATAACACATTTCAGAGGGTGAAAGGTCTTTTATTTCTCCTGCAACATTTATCATGTAACATTATCATTCAATATTTAAGTGTTCCTTTAAATGAATTTCAAATCTCATAAAAAACTGGACAAAAAGAGATTTAGAGCACAAAAACTGATGCAATAATTCTCATCAAAAATATATATGGTGCATGCCACCATTACCCACATTTTATCCCAGAGAGAACCAAGGCATAGAGATTAAGTAACTTGCCCAGTCATATAGTTAATGAATGGAAGAAAGGATTTTAATTCGAGCAGTGTGGTTCTTAACCACTGACTGACAGTGCTCCTATGCTAGACATCATGAAATGCCCCTCAAATACCTAGGACTGAAAACTATTCAACACACATGTACGTCACTATTAAATATTCAAACTAAATGCCTGAATAGAAATGAACTGATAACAATTTTGAATTCATCAATCAAAATGATTTATAAAAACTACATAAGATGGAAAAATGTACAGTATAATTATAATTACATATAAAAAATTTCTATTAAAAAATTGTCAAAATGTTACCAACACAAATAATAATTAATTTCCATAGCCAGATAGTACAAGAGATTTGGTTTTTAGTTTTTTAGTTTTTGTTTTCACTATACTTTTTTTCAGAATTTTAGATGCATACTTAAATTATCTTTTAGGTTGAAAAAAAGTTTTCTGTAAAAGATAAGCAAACTTATCCAACAGAGTAACCAACATTCTTTTGATTTCTTTTTTCGTTATGCAGATACTTTGCTCATTTATTTAAAGGCATACCTCATTTTATTGGGTGCTGCTTTATTGCACTTCACAGATAGTGTACTTTCTACAAGGCTTTATTTACGTCAACACTGCACCAAGCAGGTATATCAGTACTGTTTTTCCAAAAGCTTGTGCTTATTTTGTGTCTCTGGGTCATATTTTGTCATTTTCATAACATTTCAAACTTTTTCATTTGTATTATATCTGTTTCAGTGATCTGTGATTAGTGATCTTTGATGTGATTATTGTTTGCAGCACCAGGAACCAGGCCCACATAAGAGGGAAAAACTTAATTGATAAATGCTATGTGTGTTCTGACTTCTCCACCTACTACAGCCATTCCCCAGTCTCCCTTACTCCCGAAGTCTCCCTTGGGCCTCCCTTACTCATTGAAACACAAATAACATTAAAATTAGGACAAATGATAATCCTACAATGACCTCTAAGTGGTCAAGTAAAAGAAAGCCTCAAGTTTTTCACTTTAAAAATCAAAACCTTGCTGGGTGCAGTGGCTCATGCCTGTAACCCTAGCACCCTAGGAGGTCAAGGCAGGTTGACTGCTTGAGCTCACAAGTTCAAGACCACCTGAGCAAAAGCGAGGCCCCCTTCTCTACCAAACATAGAAAAATTGAGGCAAGAGGATCACTTGAGCCCAAGTTAGAGGTTGCTGTGAGTTATGACGTCATAGTACTCAACCCAGGACGACAGCTTGAGACTGTCTCAAAAAAAAAACAAAAAAATCAAAACCTAAAGATGATTAAGCTTAGTAAGGAAGGTATATTGAAAGCTGAGATGGACTGAAAGCAGGCCAAGTTGTGAAAGCAAAGAAGTTCTTGAAGGAAATTAAAAGTGCTACTCAAATGAACACACAACTGTTAAGACCCTAAAACGGTCTTTTACTGCTGCAATGAATTAAGTTTTAATGGTCTGAAAAGAAGATAAAATCAGCCACAACATTCCCTGCAAGAGGCCCTTCCTCCCCAATCCTATGAAGGCTGAGAGAGGTGAGAAAACTGCAAAAGAAAAGTCTGACACAAAGAAGATTTCAGAAAGGACATCATCCCCATAACAAAGAGTACAAAGTGAAGCGGCAAGTGCTGTTGGAGAAGCTGTGGCAAGATATCCAGAAAATTTAGCTAAGGTAACTGATAAAGGAGCCCACGCCAAACACCAGATTTTCAATGTAGAAAAAGCAGCCTTCTATTAGAAGAAGATGCCATCTAGAACACCCATAGCTACACAGAAGTCAATGCCAAGCTGTAAAGTTTCAAAGGGCAGGCTGACTCTCCTGTTTGGGGCTAAGGCAGCTGGTAACTCAGTTAAAACCAATACTGATTAACACCTAACACTCTTTAGCATTATGCTAAATCACTCTGCCTGTGCTCTTATAAATAGAACAACAAAGTCTGGATGACAGCAGATCTATTTATTTATCTATATCTGTTTATAGTATGGATTACTGGATATTTTTAGCACACTGTTAAACCTACAGCTAAGAAACAAGATTGCTTTCAAAAGATTATTGTTCATTGACAATGTACCTTGTCACCCAGGAGCTCTGCTGGAGATGTACAAGGAGATTAATGCTGCTTTCATACCTGCTGACATAACATCCATTCCGCAGCCCAAGGAACAGCAGTAATTCTGATATTCAAGTCTTATTATTATATCTAAAAAATACATTTTGTAAAGCTGTAGCTGACATAGAGTGATTCCTCTGATGGGTCTGGGCACAGTAAATTGAAAACAGTCTGGAAAGAATTAACCATTCTAGATATCATTAAGAACATTTACTATTGCATGGGAAGAGATCAAAATATCAATAGTAACAAGAGTCATGGATGACTTTGAGCAGTTCAAGACTGAAGTGGAGGAAGCCATGGCACATGAAGTAGAAACAGCAAAGAGAAGTAGAATTAGTTCTTAGAGCACTTCAGTCACATCTTGGAGCCTGAAGATGTGACTGAACTGCCCCAATCTCCTGATAAAACTTGAAAGAATGAGGAATTGCTCCTTCTGGATGAGCAAAGAAAGTGGTTTCTTGAGATGGAATCTACTCCCAGGGAAAGATGCTATAAATGTTGAAATGACTACAAAATATTTAGAATATTACTTAATTGAAAAACCAGCAGCAGAGCGGCACCTGTAGCTCAGTGGGTAGGGTGCTGGCCCCATATACCGAGGGTGGCGGATTCGAACCCAGCCCCGGTCAAACTGCAACAAAAAATATAGCTGGATGTTGTGGCAGACGCTTGTAGTTCCAGCTACTCGGGAGGCTGAGGCAAGAGAATCACCTAAGCCCAGGAGTTGGAGGTTGCTGTGAGCTGTGCCGCCAAGGCACTCTACAAAGGGTGATAAACTGAGACTCTGTCTCTAAAAAAAAAAGAAAACAAAAAACAGCAGTAGGGTTTGAAAGAACTGAATCCAATTTTATTTTTGTTGTTGGTGTTGTTGGTGTTAAGAAAGAGTCTCACTATGTCACCCTGGGTAGAGTGCTATGGCATCACAGCTCACAGCAACCTCAAACTCTTGAGCTCAAGCGATTCACTTGCCTCAGACTCCCGAGTAGCTAGCACTATACAGGCACCCACCACAGTGCCTGGCTATTTTTTGTTGCAGTTGTTATTGCTGTTCAGCTGGCCTAGGCCAGGTTCCAAACGGCCACCCTCAATGTATATGGGGCCAGGCTACCGGCACCGAGCCTGAATCCAATTTTAAAGGCAGTTCTACTGTGGATAAAATGCTATGAAACAGCATCATGTGCTACAGAGAAATCTTTCCTGAAAGGAAAAGTCAACTGAAGCAAAGTGGCAAACTTCAATGTTAAGTTTTATTTTAAGAAATTGCCACAGCCAGCCCTACCTTCAGCAACCACCACCCTGATCAGTCAGCAAACATTAATATCAACTTTCTACCAACAAAGCATTTTTTAGCAATAAAGTATAAAAACATTAAGATATCTCCATTGTTTCTTTAGACATAATGCTATTGCCCACTTAAAAGACTACATATATAAAAATAATGTAAACGTAATTTTTATATGCACTGGATTGGAAAATGAAAAAAATGTATATGACTCACTTTATTGCTGTATTTGCTTTATTGCAGTGGTCTACAACTGAATCACAGTACCTCTGAGTAATGCTTATTACTCTTATGGAAACTGGGAAAATGGGACAGGTAGGAAATAACAACTGGCAATCAAGCTACGGGGAAACTCACAAACTCTTCTTAAACAGACTCCCTCAAAGGAGGGTATAAGATTAATTTAAACTCTTATTTTATATTCTGGGTAGAATATTAACCTAGTATGCCAGGCAACAAGGGTGAAAGGAAATTATCTTGAATCTTTCTTAAAGTACTTATCTTCTTTAGGAGTCTCAGAAGAACTCAGAGAGTCTACCTAAAGAATGACAAGAAAGGAACATTACCTTGTGTAGATATGTTTTCAATACAGATGGCTAGAGAATATCAGAGGCAGACTTCAGAAAGAAGAGACAAGTATCTTACTAACAAGTGACAAAAAGAAAACTAAACATTGGTTAGAAACAGAGGGGATAATAGTTGTATACTATCCAGTAAGCAATAATCACATCCTGAGGCTTATCCAAATGAGACAGAAAGTGGCAGAATTTCAAATAAGATTCTGAAGATAAAGAACACAAAATGAATCTCTAGCCAAAGATAAAGAAAATACGAAGCACTAGACAGAGTAAGTCTCTATTTGGTTGTCATGATCAGGAGACACCACCCAAAATGATGAAATCATAAGGCAGACTCTATCCTCAGAGAAAACAGGGAAAGTTATTGCCAACTGAATATGTGAGTGAAATACACATGAATTATGGGAACCATAATTCAATCCAGAACAATCCCCACTCCAGGCTAATGAGAAGGAAATAGGAAGTAATCCCATCACTGGGTAAAAAGTTAAAACCTCAAAATTAACTGCTTCCTCTTTAGGTTGAAGATTTCATCATAAAAGCATCTCTCTATGTCTTTGTCAGACAAGAACTCAACAAATAGAATCAATGACATACAGAGAAAACTACAAAACTTAACAGCAGGGAACGCTAGATTAATGTCAACTTGCTATAGGCTTTGGTGAGGCTGTACTTTGTTTTTGTTCAAATTCAAAGTATTTACTTCAAATAAAAACAGATGTCTGCAATAGATATACTAGATTGTTGGTAATATACAGTAAACCTACATCAGTGGTAATATATAATAAAAACAAATTCTTATCACCAGCAACTATGAGATCAATATTATAAAGCAGCATCAATCTCTGTAAAAGGTGCTATCAATGAATCAAACACAAGCTTGAGAAAGAAGACTACCTACTTTACTAAGGGAAAATGTGTTATCATTGGTTACTGTACGCAATACCTTAAAAGGAAGTATCACTGTGGGAAAAGAATTTATGTGAGGAATCTCCTGAGTCCTTTTCAAGTCTCTATTACAATGAGATAGCAATCACTTCCTGCTTCCCTTTTAAGCTATGTATTTATCTCTTGAAATTGCTAGCTATTATCACAGGTAGCTATAAATTAACCTAATAAAGACACACCCCAGACTCTATACTCCCTAGAGCTTAACAATGGATAGCCAAACCGGTGAGAATTCCAACAAACAACTTTTTATGAGCTCAAGCCATAGGGCCATTTTTGCCATTAAAAATCCACTTGTAACTGCTGCTAATAGGAGTATATTCAAAGCAACTAGAATCTATGCTTTCGGGTTGCAGTCCTCAAGCTTGGCCCAAATAAACTATCTTCTTTGATTAGTTTTGCCTCAGCGTCTTCCTTTTAGGTCAACAACTATCAAAGAAATTTTAACCACCTAAAGTTTCTCCTTAACACATGATTGATCTAATTCATACCAGTCATTTGTTGAGTATAATTCAAATAATCTTCATGTCAGATTTATAAGTACATTGTGATAATCTAAAATTTCCTCCAATTCTAACTGAAAGTCTTACTCTACTAGCAAAGAAAAATAGAAACAACGCATATAGTACTATACAAATATTTTATATATGAATAACAAAATGTTTTCTAATAGCCACCAATATACTCAGACAAACCTTCTAAACATGCAACACACCACAGCCCCAAACTCTCCAGAAAACTCCACTCTAGAGAAGATCAAGCACAAAGAGAAAAACTTGAAAGGAAAAATTTCTCTGAAATCAGTTTCATAACATAATTGCCAATAAAGATAAAAAACCTAAAATTTCCATTTTCCTTAGATTCAAAGCATTAAAAATGACTAAAAAGGTAACTAGGAACAGTGCAGTGCATGTAGAAAAAATGTACTAAGTGTGAGTACGTGAATGCACAACCCCATATGACTAGAAAAAAAGTCAAACTAGCAAAAACTGAGTTCATAATACATTAGCCTCCCAGAAAAAGATAAGTTGACCAAAAATAAATTTTCACTTTTACAAAAATCTTTGAAAAAACATTGTTGTAGAATGTTTTTATGGTCTATATGTATTCCTTACAAATTCACAAGTTAAAATTTAATTGCCAACGTGATTGTATCACTGTAAGAGGTAGGAGCTACACAAGGTGATTAAGTCATGAACGTGGAGCCCTCATGAATGCAATCAGTGACCTCATCTGAGAGGTTCCGGGGAGCTGTTCTCCCTTTGTCCCTTCCGCCACGTCAGCATGCAGCAAGCTGTGCCATCTTTGAAGCAGAGAGCAGCCCATACCACAGGACAAATCAACCAGTATCTTAGTCTCGGACTTTTCAGCCCCCAGAACTGTGAGGAAATAAATGTTTCTTCTTTATAAATTACTCACCCTCGGATATTTTGTTATAGCAGGAGGAATGGACTGAAACAGATACTTGACACATTTTTTTTTAAGACAGAGTCTCACATATCAACTGGGCAAGAGTGCCATGCTGTCAGTCTAGCTAACAGCAACCTCAAACTCCCAGACTCAAGTGATCCTCCTGCCTCAATATCCCAAGTAGCTGGAACTACAGGCCTCAGCCACAACACCCTAATTTTTCTATTTATGTAGAGTCTAATTGTTCTATTTTTAGTAGAGATGGGGTCTCCCTCTTCCTCAGGCTGGTCTTGAACTTCTGAGCTCAAGGGATCCTCCTACCTTGGCCTCCCAGAGTACTAGGATTATAGGCAGGAGCCCCTGCACTTAGCCTACACACCTTATACCTAGAAAAATTATTTCTGAAACTGGAAAGGACAGCAGTATTAGAAATGAAATGAAATACAACTTCAAATTTGAGGGGATATATAAGGTGGTCCTCATATAAGGTGGGACATCCTTAAGGATTTCTTATAAAATATCACTTCTAACATTGACTTTGTTACTCCATTTCACCCTCATCCCAAAACGAAAATCAGTCAGAAATATTTTCACAAATTCAAAAAGGTTAAAATTCCATTTACGATATGTAGACCTTAAGAAAGCTGCTTTAAATACATTTCTGAGCCTCATACTACAAATATATAACCAAAGATACCATAGGGCCCTCACTACCTCTTTCCTACTATTAAAAGCTGATAACTTCACATACAGATAAAGTAAGAGTCATATTAATGAATTATAAATAATGTTTCATGAAAAAAAAAGGTCATATACGCATGGAGGGTTTCCCAGGGAATTTTTTCATACTTGACCTCTTAGCTTATTATCATATACTCTTTAGCTGATTTTATTTACTTCCTTAATTTTACTTACCATCATGGATGACAACAATAAAACTCCAAATCTAATCCAGACCTCTACTGAACTTCAAATTTGCTTTTTCTGGTCCTGATAAATATCTCTACTTGAATGCCTGAATAGTACCACAAAGTCATTTTATTCAAAATCAAATTCCTTATCTTTTCTCACAAATGTTTCACCCATCAGCATTCCCAGTCTCAGATAACAGAACCATCACATATTGATCTTGCCTAAATCCAACGCTTTCCCTTTAACTCCTCTCTCTTCCTTAACCTTCCCATCCAATTACCAAGCTAACACAATTGCCTACATAAATTTTAAATCTATCTTCCTTTCCCCACTTCCTTAGCCACTACCTTAACTTATGTTGCCATCATCTCTCACCTGAATTATAAAAGAGACCTAATTTAAAACTCTATACCAAAAAAAAAAAACTCTATACCTCCGTATCCACATTTCTTTTTTTTTTTTCTTTTTTTTTTAAGACAGTCTCACTTTGTCACCCTCAATAGAGTGCTATAGCATCAAAGCTCTTAGCAACCTCAAACTCTTAGGCTCAACCAATTCTCTTGCCTCAGCCCCCCAAGTAGCTGGGACTACAGGTGCCCGCCACAACACCCAGCTATTTTTAAGACACAGGGTCTTGCTCTGGCTCAGGCTGGTCTCCAACTTGTGAGCTCAGGCAATCCACCCGCCTCAGCCTCTCAGAGTGTTAGGATTACAGGTGTGAGCCACCGTGCCCACCGTGCCCAGCCTTCGCATCCTTATTTCTAGTTGTTCCTTCCTAATACATCAAGTAATGGATTTCCCAGACCACCTCAAACATATTATAGGCAAATCAAACCCTTTATTCACCTCAACTCTTTACCATCTCAGGGAAAAAGTCTGCTTTCCTCACTGTATTCTCTAGCTTAACTTATAATACCCTCATTTATCAAGAACCTCAGTTAAAACCTAATTGAATCCAACAGATATTTGCACACCAATGTTCATAACAGCATTATTCACAATAGGTGAGAAATGGAAACAACCCCATGTGCATGAATGATGGACAGAGAAACAAAATGTGGTATACACACACACAGAGAGAGCAATGTTACTACTCAGCCTTTAAAATGAAATTCTGAGACATGCTACTTCATGAATGAAGCTAGAAAGAATTGGGCTAAGTGAAATAAGCCAGACACAAAAGGATCAATATTTAATGATTCCATTTATATGAGGTACCTAGACAGACCAGTTAAATTCATAGTGACATAAAATAGAATAGTGGTTACTAGGAAATGAGGGGAGAGGAAAATAAAGAGTTATTGTTTAATAAGTATAGAGTTTCAGTTTGAGATGATAAAAAAAGTTCTAGAAATGAATAATTGTAATGATTATATAAAAATATGGACAGTGAGACTGGGGAGAGAGGACTTCAGGCATCTCTGCCAGGCGGGATCTGCCCAGAAACTTCCCTTTGGGGACACAGGGAGACAGCGTGAGGCTTCTGGACACCCTGAGGAAGGCTAAAGTGGCGGATATTGGGCAAGTGATTGCGTCTGTTCATTCGGTCTGATCCTGT
>CAUYON010079435.1:0-16785 GCA_963573935.1 Arctocebus calabarensis
TTTGAGACAGAGCCTCAAGCTGTCACCCTGGATAAAGTGCCTTGGCATCACAGCTCACAGCAACCTCCAATTCCCGGGCTCAAGCAAGTCTCTTGCCTCCGCCTCCCAAGTAGCTGGGACTACAGGCGCATGCCACAACACCTGGCCATTTTTTGGTTGCAGCCATCATTGTTGTTTGGCGGGCCCAGGCTGGATTCGAACCCACCAGCTCAGGTGTACGTGGCTGGCGCCTTAGCCTGTTGAGCCACAGGCACCAAGCTGCATGTAGAGTTCTTAAGGGAGAAAAGAGAGAAAGGGCTACAGAAAAACTATTCGAACTATTTAAAAAAGCTTTTTAAATTGAATAAAAACTATAAATCCACTAATCCAAGAATGTCAGCAAACAACAAACACATGAATACATGTGCACCAAAGCACATCATAATCAAATTATCCAAACCAGTGATAAAGAGAAAAAGAAGCCGGAGACATATTACGAATTATATACAGAGGAACAAAAAGGATGACAGCAGACTTCCAATCAGAAATAATGAAAATGAGAAAACATGGGAGCAACATCACTGAAGTACTGAAAGAAAAACAAACAAATGAAAAGCACTGAGACCTAGAATTCAAAACAAGTGAAAATATCTTTCAAAAATGAGGGTAAAATATAGACTTTTTATATACAAGAACAGAAAGAATTTATCACTGGCAGACTCACTATACAAAACCTATTAAAGGAAATTGCTCAGAAGAAGAAAAAATGAAATAAGATGAAAATATGAATTTACATAAAGGCATGAATAACAACATAAAGAATTAAACACAGGTCTAAGGTAACTATATTTGCAAAAGCTAAAACCTAGGACCAACTCATATCTGCACTGATAGGTCAATGATGATATGTCCAGAAGATGAAATGCTACTCTGAAAAATAAAAGAAGGGGGAGAGAATGAATTATTGATTCACAAACAAACATGAGTGAATCTCAAAATACTCATGTGCTAATTGAAGGAAGTATGATTTTTAAAAAAGCACATACTATATGATTTCATTTATATAAAATTCTAGACAATACAAATGAATTTCCTATGACATCAGATATATATTGCCTGAAAATGGACAGGACAGGGAGGACAGATGGATGAGATTGCAAAGAGGGCCAAGGACATTTCTAGAGGTGATAACACAATTCACTATCTTGATTGTGGTAATGATTTCATGAAATTATACATATGTCAAAATGAATAAAATTACACATTTTAAACATGTGAATTCTTCTCCGTACCATCTATGCCTAAATAAATCTGCTAAAAATGGCATCTCTATTGTGTTACACTATTGGAGAAATATGAAAAATTTTTTAGATGTAGAGGAAAAGTAAAACTCTAATTATCATTGAGAAAAAAGTATTTTGATAATTTATATTAAGTGCTTATCATTTTGTTTAGAATTCTATCAGAAATATTACAGTATATTTAGTGAGGATAATTATACCTAAATGCATATTATTTGTATACATACATATATTCCAATTATTGAAGATATTACAGTTATAATAATATATTTTTGTGCACCACTGATTCTTTCCTTCATATACATTCCAAAAAGATCCAAAAGTCTAAAAGCTTTTAATATACAATGTAATTGCATCTAAAAGAGAGATTTTACAGAAAGAAGATTCAGCACAAAAGGCTAATCTAATGTAAAAAAATTAGGCACGTGTCACTGAGAAAAGAAGAAAATGGAGAAGTGGCAAGTCTGCTTCACAGATAGTTTCTGAAAAGGGTAAATTTTTTTTGAGATGGAACACCATACACTGCATAAAAGGCTTAATTTACTTTTTGCATAAATAAAGGCAGAGATGAGTGAGCTTCCCACTTACCAATAGAAATACTTGCCATGCTAAGTGAGAATTTGTTTTAAATTAAATAAACTATGTATTAATTTACTCAAGAATGCCATTACAAAATACCTCAGGCTGGGTGGCTTAAGCATATATTTCTCACAGTTCTGAGGGCTGGGAAGTCCAAGATCAAAGTACCAACTTGTAAAATTCATTCTGAGGCCACTTCTCTTGATTTACAGATGGCCACCATCTCACTATGTGCTCATAGATCTCTTTGTGCAGTGGGGGGAGAGAGAGACAGAGAGAGAATGAACACTCTGGCTCTCTTGTCTGTCCTTATAAGGACACAAATCCTATAAAATCAGGATCTCATTCTTATGACCTCACTAACTTTAAGTGCTTTCTTAAAGGTCTCATCTTCCAATACAAACACCTGAGGTAAGGGGGAACATTTCAGTCCATAACAAATATCCAACTGACGATATCATTAATTCAGAGCGGGGCACGAAATCTAATAAACTTTGATGAATCACGCTAATTGCCATGCTTACAATAGGCCATATCATACATTTTAATGTAGCATTATTTATGGTTACTTCTGTTGGTCTCCCTTTTTTTTCCTAAAAACATCTTCACTTTCATTTTTCCACAAAATCTTCACTGTATATAGAATTCTAAGTTGATGTCTTTTTCTTTCAGTACTTCAAAAATCTTTTTCTACTATGATCTCTGTAGTTTTTACTGTAAAGTCAGAAATGATTCGCGTCTTTGCTCCCATATACAAATTTATAAGTCTTTTTCCTCCAGCGGCTTTCAAGATGTTCTCTTTTATCCTTATTAAGAATTTTGACTGTTGCCTTAGTTTCCTAGTTCTTCCATAACAAAATACACCAAACTGTATGGCTTTAAACAATAGAAATTTAGTCTCTCACAGTTCTGGAAACTGGAAGTTCAAAATTAGCGTGAGAGTATGACCATGCACCCTCTGAGATCTCGGTGTAATCCTCCCTTGGTTCTTCCAGCTTCTGACAGTGATCATCATTTCTTGATGTTCCTTGGATTTCACCTGCACCATTCCAATCTCTTCCTGTATAATGACACGGCTTTGTTGCTACATGTCTTTTTCTTTCCTTTCTTTCTTTTTTTGAGACAGAGTCTCACTTATTAACCCCCTTGGTAGAGTGCCATGGCGTCACAGCTCACAGCAACCTCCAAATTCCTTGGGCTTTCTTTGGTGATTCTCTTGCCTCAGCCTCCTGAATAGCTGGTACTACAGGCGCCCACCACAATGCCCGGTCTATTTTTTGTTGTTGTTGTTGTTGTTGCAGTTTGGCCAGAGCTTGCTTTGAACCCACCACCCTTGGCACATGGGGCTGGCGCCCTACCCACTGAGCCACAGGCGCCACCCATACGTGTCTTTTTCTTATGTCTACTTCTTGTGAGGACACTAATCATATTGGCTTAAGGCTCACTATAATAGAATATGACCTAATTTTAACATGATTACATCTTCCAAGACCCTATTTCACATTCTAAGGTTGTAGGAAGGACATGAATGTCAGAGGGACCCTTCCCAGTACAAGTATGATGTCCCTAGGAATGGTTTCCTTTGAATTTCTAATGCTGAGGTTTCTCTGGTATTTTCTGATTCTCTAAATATGTTTTGCCATATTGGGGAACTTTTAGGAAAACATTTCTCTGTATAAGGCAAATGTTTTTTTCTTCACATTTTTAAAATATATTTCATTCTCCTTCTCTTTTCATTCTAGGACTCCAAATAAATGTGTGTTAGCCCTTTTGATGTTGTATCACAAATCTCCAATGTTTTGTTTGTATTTTGGAGGTTAATTAGGTTGGGTAATTTCTATTAATCTCTTTTCAAATACATAAATTCTCTCTTTTTCATCTCTGTATTCTGATGCTAAACCCATCCAGTGATTTTTAATTTCAGATATGTAAATTTTTAGCCCTAGAATTTCCATTTAATACTTTTTTAGAGCATCTATTTCTCTATGTATTTTAGTACCTTTTTATTATAACAAGCATATTTCCTATACATCCTTGAACATAATTGCAAGAGCTACTTTAAAAATCTTAGCTGCTAATTCTAATATCTGGATATTCTCGGGGCGCATCTCCATTGATAGACTTTTTTCTCTTGATAATGTTTTATATTTTCTTTCCTCATTGTGTTATGTGTAATTTTGGATTAAACCTTGGATATTGTGAATATTATATGGTATAGATTCTGGATTGTGTCATACTCCATTAAAAAGAAGTGACTTTTTGTTTTTAGCAATTAAATTTATTAGACTGAAATTCAGACTTTTCCCTTAGAAGGCAGCTCAAACTTCATATGAATATTCCATTTTTACCTGAAATCTGCTCTACACATGTGTGATTCATAAACTAAACGGCTATGGGCAGAAGGTCCACATTAAATTTGGAGCTTCTATATTTTGGCTGTTTTTCAAGATTGCCTTTCATTATCTAGTGGCCTTATTTCATAACAGAAAAACTGTTACGTCTTTTCTACTAAGGTTTAGTCAACAAAGCCTACCATTAGCATGAAAATCATAACTGTAGCATTCCTTTACTCGACAACTGAAGGTACTCTAAAACCTTCCTTTTTTGTTTATTCTACATTGCCTGCAAGACATTTTTTTTACTTCAGTTCTTATCAAAGGAAGCTGAGTTAATGTAAGAGCTTACTCTGCCCCATCAGAGGCAGACCCAAGTGGGCATGTTTAAGCGGAAGACACTTTAGCTAAAGAGTAACATCTGTTTCTAAATTACATCATTACATATAGAAACCCAAAAAGTAGAAGGAAAAGAATATGACTCAGAGAACAAAATTGTCATGAAGCAAATATTTCAAAAATGTTTAATCAGAATAATGTTTTGTATCATTTCTCTTCTGCCTCTATACAAGTGATTGATGCAATTGATATGCTATAATTCAGAGGTGGAATGAGGGCCAACTTAACATTAGCGGGAATTAAGAAACTTGAGATCCCAAAAAAGATATGCATATATTTCACAGCCTTCTAAAAACCACATCTACTTTCTATAACAGTTTAAATTTTAGTTTGCAAGATTAGGTCATTCAAAAGTAAATTTGGATGTTTGTCCACTTCTCAAAGGCCAGCTCCATTCCCCTCCCTATAAATACCTTTTGTTAATTTATATCAATATTAACTCCTTGCATAGGCCATAACAGCGTATGCCACATCCAAAAGACCTTTATTATGTATTTACTTTTATATTTGAAAGTCGTAAAGTTAGGAAGTGAGAGAGCAGTTACATAAACTCACCATACTGTAAATGATTATATTAGGCATATATTAAGATACAAAATAGTTTTCTGTACAATAAAAAGAGAGAGTGAGGGAGAAAGGCCTCCCAAAGAAAGACCTACCAAATTGCAAGGTCTTAGACAAGACAGAGATGTTTATTTCTCTCACACAACAGTTCAAGGGTGAGCCGTCTTGGCTGATAAACTGGCTCTACCATTTCAATATACAGCTTCCCATGAAGGAGCCAAGTAGCTGATTCCAGGTCCAATTCTTGTTACCTTCTAACATGCAGAAAGGCAGAAAAGGCTGGGAGAGTCATACCCAACCCTCTGCAAGAACAAGAACCATCCTAACGTGTTTCCAATCTATCTGCTCACATCCCATAGGCCAGACCCTACTTTGTGGAGCAAATAGCTGCAAGGGAACACAAGAAAAGCAATCACGGTCTAGAAAGCCACACATCCATCTAAAACTCTCTTACCACGAAAGAAGTAGGAAGGAGATGGTGGGGACCAAGTGTGCTGGATCACCTCTAGGGACATGACATTCATGAGAAGTAAATCCTGACATTTTCTTGAATCCCCAAATTTCCAAATATTTCTCTCCCATATAACAGACACCCTAAAATGCATACTGAACAGCAGGTGATCGTAAAGCCACAGAGTTGGGACCCCATGCTCAGCTCAGCCAGCCTCTCCATAGACCAGTGGTTCTCAACCTTCCTAATTCCCCCACCCTTTAATACAGTTCCTCATGTTGTGGAACTGTACAATTATTTTTGTTGCTACTTCATAACTGTAATTTTGGTACTGTGTTTTCTGATGGTCTTAGGCAACCTCTGTGAAAGGGGTCACGACCCTCAGGTTGAGAACCACTGCCATAGATAAATGGTTAAATATTACCCATGTCTGCCTCACAGACTACAATTCAAATTCATGCTTTAATAAATAGTAAATTATTAGTTGGCCATGTGCCTTCAAGTTTGCTTATGAACTTTTGGGACCATGTATGCTGAACAATGCCCAACCCAACCCCAATCTCTTGAGAATCAAATGGAAAGTTCTCTCTCTCTCTGACACACACACACACACCCCATTGCCAAACACACTGATTTCACTGATCTGTGGTAGCCCGTCTGGCATCAGTTTTCGTAAGCCATGCACAGATGCTTCTAATTCATAACCAGTGCTGGGAACCACTGAGCCAGGACGATGGAACTCCATGTTGGTGCCAGGAGATAAAAAACAGGACATGACTTCAAAAAATGTTTAAACTAGTTAATTTTCTTATTGCACATATCTCATAATTAATATTTCATTTTACATCCTAATTTCCTAGTGTAACTTATGTCTTGGCTATAATTTTAAGCATTAAAAAAAGAAACATGAGTTGGCTGTTAACTTTACCTTTGACACTGTGCTGAGTATGATGGCTTTTCAGGGTTTTCACACAGGTGTCATGGGTCCTTCTCTTGAGGTGTCTCTGCCCAGTAAATGGAAAGAAAAGTCCGTAAGACCCAGCCTGGTAAGTTCTAAGCAGCCAATGAGTCAAGAGCTACATATGATTGATTAGTCTGATTATTTTTCTTCACTGACCATAGTATTTGTCCCATATGTTAGTGGAAGTGCCCTAGGCTCTTAGTGTAATAGATAAAAGAACACATTCATATAGGCCTAACTGGGCGTTCTGGGTCAGAAACCCAAACCAAGAATGTCTTAGAACAGAGAAATGTGCTCATCACACATACGAGCCCAAGGAGAGGTCCAGGCGGCTGTGGCATTCCCTATGAGGGTACGGGTCTCTATCCATCTGGTT
Organism: Arctocebus calabarensis; assembly: GCA_963573935.1. NCBI lineage: Eukaryota > Metazoa > Chordata > Mammalia > Primates > Lorisidae > Arctocebus > Arctocebus calabarensis. Next base: position 6,944 of record CAUYON010079435.1, read on the forward strand.
TCTCTCCTTCTCTCTGGTACCATCATCCTCCCCTGGTCCTTAGAAGGCTCACGGCCATCTCCTGGCACAGTCTTTGTGAACAGTTAAAGGGCAAAGGGACAGTATCCCCTTGATGTTTCCAATGTTCCTTTTGCTCACGTATGTACTATTGGCAAGAGCCTAGCCGTGGGTCACATCCAGCCACCAGGGAGCCCTGGAAAGGTCGTCTGAATTCTGAGCTAAACTCTCTAGCACTTTTGAAGAAACAGAGGATACAGATTTAGGTAACTAATGGTCTACCACAGGACTGCCCGCAAACAAGGCCCATGAGCACAGCCAAGCAAATGATCCCGCATCATCAGTTTGGGGGTAGGATGTGCTGTATTACCTAATCCTTGCAGACCATAGACATGCTGGTATGTAAGGAGCCCAGTTGTCAAAAGAATTATTTCCATTATAAAACATTGTCTTCTCTAATATTCACAAATCATACACCTTTCACTGTGTGAAAAGCTCAGGTGTATAAAGAATGGATCATAAAAAAATCACTTGAAAATTTGTAAGATGTTTAAAACAAAAGCATTGCCCTCCCTGTTCTATAAGTACTTTGACCCCAAATTCCACATAGCCTCCAGCTCACACCTTTCCACCTCCTTAACCAAACTTCCCTTTTAGATACCACAATACTGAAAACCGAACTTTTGGGACATTTTTTAGAAAAATCAACATGCACCCAGGACAACAACATAAATTACAAAGCCAGCGCAAGTTTATTCATGTGCAAGGGGCATGAAGAAATCACTGAATGTTTACTTTTCTAGGCTGCTGGTATAAGCTTTCAAAGTGTTTAAAGTGAATAAAACCAATAAAATAATTAGACACCACATTGCAAAGAACCCTAATTCTACTTGTCAACTTTAAAAACATTTTTAACTGAAACCAGTGACCTGTTTAGATACACAGAGACATTATGTTAAAAATTACCTAGTTTTTTAAAAAAAATACTATAACATTAACAAGAAACTTTATTGTAATGTAAGATTCCATACGGTAAACCTGATAAGACCTTAAATTTAATTATTTGGGGGTAATATCTTCTTAAGAAATGGCAGGCAAGTTAAAAATAATATACAGACTCATCTATCTTAGAACTGAAGGAATTTTAGGTAATCACGTGGTTCAATCAATGGCCAAGGGCCACATAGCTATTAGATCTCCCCCTTGCTCAGCCAGGTTTTTGTATACACACAGATCTCAAAGCTGATTTCATGTGTACTCATAAGACATTCAAGTGAAAGATAATTTACTAAGAAATCCCATTCCAGGATCCATTGCTTAGTGAGCAAGATAAATTTGTGTAATGAAAATACACAATAAATATTGCACTTAGCTTCTTGGCGCAGATTATAATTAATGACTCAGGGCCTCCCCCCTTGAGCAAACATAGGGTGTAAAGATCAATATAAATAAATTGTTGGATCAGCTGAGTGAAATGCATCCAGCTCAGTGAAAAATGCTCATTATATCCTGAGCCATATTTTATAGCAAAAGAAAGAAAGGCAAAATAAGCAAAATATAATTCAGAGAAGGCTGGTATCTTTGCAGTTCGGCATCTTGGGTTCAATGCCTTTCTGCCTGACGTGGCAGTGCCCGCCCAGGCCACTATCTAAAAGGCTCTGAGTCTCAGACACAAGATCGATGCTCTTTCTTTATAAGTGTCTTTTGCCCATAAATGTCTCTGCAGGAGTGTCCTTGGGGAGCCAGGATATGTAGACATGTAGCTGGCTTTATGGGAACACCTGGCTATAGGATTTAGGGCTCAGTGAGACCATCACTATGAAGGGCGACCAGCTTGGAAGAAGCCAGCTCTGGGCTCATCACGCTATCATCACGAGTCTGTGCAGAAGGAGAGGCTGCCGGAATTCTCCACCAATTTGGAAGATTGTACCAATTGCTTCAGTACAGCTGATGCTTTCTGGATAAGACAAGCCTTCCGGAAATTGGGAAGTGATGGAGTGAAAAATATGCTCTAAAAAAATGTCCACACTGGTCTCTCACTGGAACATGATCTGACTCAGGCTTCTTGGGTCCATCAGTCAGAAGGGAGCGTGGGGGCTGGGGTAGAATTAAATCTTCTCCCAATTTTCTGCTACACAACACGCTTGAGCCACACATACCCAGGGCAACTGCATAACAAACAGCAGGCTTAGATGTCTCAAACAACATCTAATCTAGTAAAATGTGACACCAGGGGGCGGTGCCTATGGCTCAAAGGAGTAGGGCACCAGCCCCATATGCTGGAGGTGGTGGGTTCAAACCCAGCCCCAGCCAGAAACTGTAAAAAACAAAACAAAAAAAAAAATGTGGCACCAGGCCAGAGGGACTACGATCAGTTACAATGACGTTGGAGTAGGTTTAAAACCGTCTGTAGGACCTCTTCTCTGGAGGGGCTGGCGTCAACCACGTGGCAGCTAGGGTTCTCCATCCGCTGGTAGGACACTTCCACCCTGTGGACAGGCAGAATGAAAAGAGTCTAATTTTTAATACAGCTCTTCCCGCTCTCATTATTTTGCTCCTGCGATATAAACACAGTAAGCCCCTGTCCCACTCATCTGTAAGCTTTGTCCGCAGAAGATGTTGATGCATTTTGTTTAATAAATGACAAATTAATACTAAGGCTTAATAACTAGCATTGGGTGCAGAGCTATTATCTGCCAAGCACTAGCATTCTGATCAACTTTTCTCCTTTAATACTCAGAGTAGCCTTAGGAGGGGAAGGGTCAGCAGAGACAATGGTGAGGGCACGAAGAGTTCAACAAATTTGTTCAGTGACAAATTTCTCCACAGTCTGTGCCCCAAAATGGTTTTCACAGAAACTAGAGTCCTTAGTTTACACTCCGTTTTCACTTTGAGTCCCGTGACATTTCCAGGTCAGCCAGCCCTGACATGCTAACAGGTGACAGGTGCCTACTTCCTTCTGGAAATCCCGCAGTACTGTGGTTAATACGGGGCCTCAAGCTACAGTGTTTGTGTTCACTGTTCTGCTTTCCTGCTTAGTAGCTAAGTGAACTTGTCAAATTTCTTATCCTTTCTTTGCCTCAGTTTTCTTCTCTGTAAAGTGAGAACTTAAATAATACCTTGTAAGTGTGCAATGAGGTTTAATTGATTAATACCTGGAAACACCTTAACACAGTATCTTTACACACAGCCGTATTATGTCATTTCTATTATAACATCACTATGTTAAGGTAACAACGCCAGCATTGCTTAGTCACATAAAACATTTGTTCTAGAACCAGAGCTGTAGAACCAATTCATAGCCAGCCATGAAGCAGGAAGGCTGATCAGACCCTTTTCTGCTATTGTGCTCATAACTTTCTAATTGAAACAAACACAATGTCTTCAAAATCAGAAAGACCTTAACTTGAACCCCAGGTTTACTACTTAATGGTTATATACATTTAGACAACTTACTTAATCCTTTGAGCCTGTGTTTTGTAAACTGTGCAATGTGACTAAGGCTTTCCTCCCAGGGAAATGCAGTTGTGCAACACTGTAAGTGAAATGGTGTCCCCTACATGGAAAGTGGCTGGTAAGTAAAAGCTACTGGGTGTGTCTGGTGCTCTGTGCCCATTAGATTATGATGGGGAAACTGAGGCACAGAAATGCTTGTCTTACCCAGGTTCGTGCTTCTTTGGTACAGTCAGGTCTGGCCCCAGCAGATGGCCACTGCTTTCACATGGCAATGCTGTGGCTGTACCATAATTTGGAGGCTATTGTTCTTGCATTTGAAAACTGGGAACAACATCATTTCCTCATTCCTATAGCAAGCACCAGTGGCCGTCCTCCCTTTAGGAACACCTGCTCTGCCACCGATGTCACTTGGAGGACACCTACTTTTGACGAAACACACTGTTGGCCTCCAGCTCGGCCTCCTCTCTGGTCTTCTCCATGCCACGACCCTGCAGCCTCCGCACTCTCTCCTCGGGGTTCACGGTGAGCAGCAGGACCAGGTCGGGTCTAAGCAGGTCTGTGGGCCATTGGTACACGGGGTGACGGGCCGGCGGCAGGTACTGCACACCCCCACTCACCTCGGTGGCGATGGCATATGTGGCTGTACTGTGCCAGTACCTGGGAAGAGAAGGAGCAGGATGTCCCATCTGCTAGGGGACAGGCCTAGGAGACGCTGACTCCAGAGCTGGTGGAGTGGAAACTTTCCTACCAGTAGATAAATTAAATCAAACTAACATTTTATAAAATAAAACAATTATAAAATACTAGAAAAAATGAAAATCAACATGAGCACTAATGCAGTGGGCTCCCCTTGTCCAGCTGAGCGCCCACGGGCCCTGCTTACCCCTTCTTCTCTGAAGGGCTGGTGGAAGGGGTTGGTAGTGTGTCTGGAAGTTCTCTGGTCTCTAAGGCCGGACCTGGGCAGAATAAACACCTGGCAACCCCACATCTGTCCCTGTGTTGTTTTCAAATTGAACAAGCATGTTCTGGGAACCCTGGGCTACGAGCCTCCTGTGTCCTTCCCAGCTCTCCCGTCATCCCCACCAGGCAGGGAGACCAGCAAGCCAACGCAGCTGCAGGAAAACCCTCCCAGGGCAAGTCAGCCACACTTTCTGCTGGCTATTTAAAACAAATATGTTGGGGGAAGGAAAATAAAATCATAAGCATAAATGAAAATAGATGACAATCAAATCAGCCCTGTATTTTAAAATACCCAGTGGCTACCCAACGTTCACATTTTCTACTGAGACACAGAACCTCCTTCCCAATCTGTACCTGAGTCTGTCTTCACACTTTTCCCTCTGGCAAGGGGGACATTCTCAGCTAGCAATATCCTCCTCTTCCTTCAGACTCCAGCTTGAAGCTGCCAAGCAGAATTCCCTGCCTCCTCCTCGACGCTCTCCAATCCCTTTAACAGCGACTCTGTTGAAAGACTCCCCCTTCTAAACTAGAGCTGATTTTTACAAGTGTGCCAGCTTCTTGTCTCGTCCATTAAATAATAAATTCCTTGAGTGAGAAAACATTTGTATAGGCATGTGTGTCTGACACATCACAGATAAGGAATAAATGATCTTTGCGTGAATAAACGAACGAGAACTGACTCATTGGTTGCCATAGTTTATTATGCTTAGTTTATTATTTCACTGTGTTCTTGTCGTACATCAACTTGAAGTGACTAAATGCAAAATTTCAGACCCAACGTCAAATGACTATTACCTACCTGTAATATTTATGATGTAATTATAAATATATTAGCTTACCACCTTCAATTCTTTAAAATCCTAAATTCTTGACCCTTTTAGACTGAACTACCTTCCACAGTGAAGTGCACATAATAGACCTTCTGAGCCCTGCATGATGTGGCCTTCTGTGCCCCACCTGCTTTGTGGATATAGGCAAAATTCATAAAGCCAATATAGCCTCAATTTACTCATCTGCAAAGTGGAAATCATGTAAGCTTTGTTTTCCTTCCATAGTTTTTGCAAATATAGGCAAGTATTTAAAAAAAGTATTATACTATTATTATAAGCCAGTATTTAGTTCTTAATGGGCACGGGTTATAACTAAAGATGCATCATTTCAAATTCTTGAAACATGATGCAAACGGTATTGAAAAGGATGAAAGTAAAAAATTTAACTGGGAGTTAATCAATCCTAACCCTATCCTCCTTCCAAGCCCTGGTCCACCTGCAAGTGTGCTTTGAGCACTTCAGGCCGCCATAGCGGCCAGCTCCTGCAGATTCTGCTGGGACCCCGTCCAGTCTACTCCTTACTCAGCTCATTCCTCACCAACTTGCACTCTCGCCTTCTTTACCAGACGCACGTTGTCCCCCAAGCTCAATAAATTTGGGCAGGGTCCAGGTTTTCTTTTTCTTTCAAACTACAATCTGCACTGTGCTCTGCCATGCTCCACAGTCACTGAAGTAAATATCCAGTTATGACCACAGAGGCTGATATTATCTTAATTTTAAAAGTCTTCTTTATTGTAGAAAAACCACCACAAGAATAGATTTTTTTAAGGTAATGAGGGTTATTAAGTCGCCAACCTTAACCATAGTCACCCGCAAAAATTATGCTGTCTCCTGTATTTTTCAGCTAGATGACGGTGTTGTCTAAAACGGATTTCATTAAACATGAACAAAACCCACCAAGACAACAAATAACTGCTCTTTTCTTTTCATCTGACAAAGTGAAGCAGTGTCTCTTTAAAGAACTAAATTGCAGACAATTCACAGACACAAAGAAGAAAAATCAAGGGAAGAATTAGGAACCTGTTTTCTATGGAGTTCTCTCATTGACAACACTACTGCTCATTTTAAATAATCATACCCTTTGACCATCAATTTCAGACTCTTTCTACTCTAGTATTCTCCAATTCTGCCACCAAGGAAACCACATCGGTTCAAATCAAATGCAATTTACCAACACATTCTGCACAGCTTCTATAGTAACCCCCTCTCCCGGCCCATCCAGAAAGCACTGCTCTTCCACTGCGCCTCCAGCAAACCAGGCCTTTTCTAGTCATGGAATATGATCCCTGCTTGCAGTCTGAGCTTTGCCTTGGCAGTCTCCCCTCTCACATGGCTTCCTATTCAGAAATGTTCTCACCTGCTGTCTTTGACCAGTGTTCAGATCAGCAGTCAACATTCCCATGTCGTGGCCAGTGGGGTCTTAGCCCATTACTTTCCCCTTTTAGCATTATCATGCTCTGCTAGGATCTTGTGTATTTGTTGACCTGATTATTATCTTTCCTGCAACACTCTGTTTGCCCCATGAAAGCAGAGAACTGTCTCATTCACTCAGCACTGAAGCCACTGAGTTGAGAACGGGCTTTGGCACATAGTAGGTGCCCAATACGTAGGTGTCGAATAAGCCAGTGAACAAATGAACCCCTGAAAGGATGGGTTTGTGAAGAAGAGACTCATTAGCATCTCAACATGCTGTGTCCAGCTCAGTCGCTGTGGCGAGTTTCTTAGGCTTTCTGAGACCCACGTGTCTCATCAGTGAACTGGGGATAACATTTAATATCCACATACCCAAATTACTGTTCCAGGTATCAGTATAATGTAAGTAATGCATTTATCAAATTTCAGGTTCTAGTGCAGGTGGTTAATAAATCGCAGACATTATTCCTATTATTATCATGATACAGTTTGAAGCGCATAGTTGTCTACTTGCATATGTATGTACACACATACATGTATAGGTTAGGGAGAAAATGCCTAATCTAAGGCATTTTTTATACATACCTGTCTATAATCACAGGAGATTTGGCAGATTCTTTAGCTATTTCAGAAGCCACAATATAATTGCCCAAAGAGTAAAAAGCTCTTCTAATGATAGTTGGTTCTGCATCAAAGATTTTCCTCCACTGGCTAATGCAAGAGGGTGGTGACTTTAAAAGGACAGCCTTGAGTGAATCTGAAACCGACTGAGTCACTGTGGTTTTACCTGCGGGTCAGACACAGAATATGGCCCATCTTAGCCACAGCCACCATGTGACACCCAAAAGTTAATATTAACTTAGAAAGAACAAGGAAATTCTTCCAACCTGTAAATAAAAGGAGTTGATCACATAATACAATTTGTTATAAAAAGCCACAGACCTATAGGAACTTAGGTATCCTCTGTGTGGTATTAGAATACATGGAGGCAAAATTCTGCTTCATGATCCCCGCTGATATTCGGGGGCCTGATACCAAAGCCCCTTTACTGTGCTGCTTTTTATTTGCAGCCCATCCTCCAGGCTAGACGGCCTGATTCCCCCACTCCCCTCCGCTCTCACCACTTTGCACTTGCCCTTTAGAGGTTCTGTATGTGCCTCTGGGCTCCTAGGTCCTCTTTAAAGCTGTGGCTCCCTTACCCTTCATGGTCTGGCTTGCTTTTGCACAGCCTCAGGGGACGCACTTGGAGACTTCTCAGGACCCATCTCCTACTTCTTAGCTGCTGGCCGGAACAGGATGGGTGATGAGAATACGATTTCCTCAGGGGCAATTGTCCCCAGCTTCTCTGAGCTCCTGCTGTCCATTTAGACTTAATTTATTTTTCTGAATCATACACTTCATTATCAAATGTTTGCTTTCCTTGGGTGATCATGATGGATCCTGACAGTAGCCACCATTTCTCAGTATCTACTATGAAATGCGTGTGTCACACATAATCTGCTTCTGGTTCTCCCAGTGACCCTACAAATTAGCTAATATTTAATCATCTCACAGATGAAGAAATTGAGCACTGGGGAAGTTAACAAATTTACCCAAACTCACCCTGCTGATAGCCTGGACCACAGCTGCACCAGCACAGCAGACGGAATCACTAACTCATGTTCCGTTTGCCACCCATGCAATCTCCTTGCAAATCTCCTTGCAATCTCCTTCCATGATGCCTGTCATGAGGCTAAATTTTTACAAATCTTGTAGTTACACCAAATCTAAATTAGCTCTAGTAGAAAAATAAATGACCAAAAAAAAAAAAAAAAAAAAAACCACTTTGGATGAAGGACTGATGCTGTTAAAATTCCCTCTGTGTTTGAAAAACCTTCAATAACTACAACCGGGCTGTGGGCCAGCCAGTATGTGCCAGTGATGACAGCTGGTCTCCAGGAAAGCCAAGCATGGTGGACACGAGCCATAGCCTGTGCCCCAGTCTGCCTAGCTGTGTACCCAAAGGGCCCCAATGTGGAAGTCACCTTTTACATGATCAAAAATAAAAGTCTGCGTGCCTCAAATTGGCATAGGAAAGAGAAACTCCTCGTGCTGACCCACATGGACGTCAGTGCCCTCCCTGTCTCCTGTGACCTTGGAGCAGCCCTTCTCCTCCATTTGTGTTTTGGTCGGAGTGTGGGCACACCCATTGTATTTTGACATCTATCTGACAGCTCAAAAGATGTATTTCCCCCTCCATTTCCCAGTTCATTCACATTTTGTTGCAAAAGGAACCTCTGAAATGCCCGCAGTTCCTGGACACTCCTCCCCAGTTCGGTGTCCACACCTTTGCCTGGGCTCTTTCTTCTGTCTGGAGGACTTCACCTGCTTTCCTCACCTGACCAACTCCCCCCTGTACTTAAACATAACCCCGTACCTCCCCTAACCGCACAGCCCACCTCCCCTGTCCCCCTCAGAGGACAGACTCCACGCCTTCCTGTGCTCCCCAGAACACAGGGTTGGGCTCTCCCATACCTCCTGCTCACCTGCACCCCAGGGCCTACCTGGTGGGGAGGCTGCCACACAGGAGAGGCATACATCAGACTCTGTAAGGTGTGGTTTGGCAGGGATGATTTCCATGTTTGTGACAGATCCGTGGATGTCATTGCCTATAACTATGAAGTAATACCCTCTTACCAGTGGCATCCAGTCCTTCGATGGCAATAACCTGGAACTTCCCTTTCTGGACCTGCTTGGGACACTGGTCGACCAGGTCAAGCACCTCCCGGGCTTCAGGAATAAAGGGTGTGCACTGCAAAACAACATCTGCCCATCAGCAGTGAAGCCAGGGGGCTTTACTGGAAACCACATCTAAATGGCTGAGGGCAAGGTTGCCAAATGCTAATAAGGACTAAGTTATACTGAGCACGGTGCTGGCCTTGTGCAATTCAGTGTATTTTGAAGCTGGGACACACTAAATTCCTCCTTTTTTTTTTTTTTGAGACAGAGCCTCAGGCTGTCACCCTGGATAGAGTGCCGTGGCATTGCAGCTCACAGCAACCTCCAATTCCTGGGCTCAAGCGAGTCTCCTGCCTCTGCCTCCCAAGTAGCTGGGACTACAGGCACCCACCACAACGCCCAGCCATTTTTTGGTTGCAGCTGTCATTGTTGTTTGGCGGGCCTGGGGGCTGGATTCGAACCCGCCAG
>CAUYON010079439.1:0-18857 GCA_963573935.1 Arctocebus calabarensis
CGGCCCCATATACCGAAGGTGGCGGGTTCAAGCCCGGCCTCAGCCGAACTGCAAAACAAAAAAATAGCTGGGTGCTGTGGCGGGCGCCTGTAGTCCCAGCTACTAGGGAGGCTGAGGCAAGAGAATCGCTTAAGCCCAAGAGCTGGAGGTTACTGTGAGCAGTGTGACGCCACGGCACTCTACCCAGGGCGATAAAGTGAGACTCTGTCTCTACAAAACAAACAAACAAACAAACAAAAAACATAATTCTTGAGTGGAAGAAAACCTCCGTCAACATTTCTTTAAAATTCTCCAAGCTTCAGAAACGTTTTACCTCGGACCACAATCCTTGTAATGGACTGTTGCAGCCCATATAGCCTATGGCTAGGAGGAGTGAGAGTTATAAGAACTACTAGTATTTCTCCATAATGGAAGACCTGGGTGGAAAAGGCTTGGAGAGAGCAGTAATGAATTGGCAGCCTCTACACTTGTGGTGTTGAGAGGCACGAGGTCAGCCTGATATTGGGCTGGAGGAGAAGTAAGTCAAGGAGCATGCACATTCTATCACGGACCCGCTTACTCTGACTCTGTCTCCTCTCCTGCCTGCGAACGCCAGCACAGAGTCTCTCTGCCGAAGATTACCAAGCTCTGCTAAAGACTAAGATCTATCTTTCTAAGAAGACTGCTTTATTTTCTTTACGACTCACTGTCTCTTGCTCTCTGCAGCTAAAGTAGATAGTCCTCAGGCCCCTAAGAGAAACTGAACCTGAGCAAGGTAACTTAGCAGTCCGCATCCGGAACCCAACGCTGGACCAGAGACCTGGCCAGTCCTGGGCCCTGACAAGAAGTGTCGGAAGTGACATGTGACTGTGGACTATTTTTAAGATGACTGTATTTATTCCACTTTCCTCTTTCTTTTACAATTCAGGAGATGATAACTATTTCCCCACATCTTGAATTAGGCTTGTCCTGAAACTTGCCCTGTGTTTAAAATGCAGTGAGGTGGGTGGCGCCTGTGGCTCAAAGGAGTAGGGCACTGGCCCCATATGCCAGAGGTGGTGGGTTCAAACCCAGTCCTGGCCAAAAAACTGCAAAAAAATAAAATGATAAATAAAATGCAGTGAGGCTGAAATGTGTGAGTTCCATGACTAGATCTCAAGCCTTGGACATGACCACCTTTTCTGAGAATTTTCCCTCTGCCATGTGAATTATTATGGGTAAATCTTCTGGAAGATGAGACACAGCTTGCGTCAGAAAGATCAGGAAAAGCCTACTCTTCATGCACATCTAATCATAGATGCCACAGAAGGCCAGATGAAGCCAAAACAGCCATCCGACTTTACCAAACCCAATAACAAAATTGCAAATTGTGAATTGAATATGCTGTTAATGTAACATATTAAATTTGAAGTAGATTTGAAGTAAAATCAGGCGGTATTAGCTACCTGCCACACCTGCACACAGAGAAGTAATTCACTCTCCCGTGACCATAGACACTAACTTACTACAAGGCCACAAATAACAGCCTAGTGCCTTCACCAATTTCACTTTTATGTAGGAAGTTGGTGTTTACAGTAGTAGTGGAACCCACAGTTTGTTGGTACCTCTAATTTTTGATGGCTCAATGGCAGTTTTCTTTGGAGTGCATGTAACGTGATCTCTTCCTCTGCTATCTTGGGATAGTTGTTAGAATAAAAGTAAATAGACAACTCAATATGCTATTACAGATGGAGCCTTCTTGTTCTAGCTTTAAGGTAAATCTTTAGAAAATCCATTCCGAAATTTGAAATAAGTGTACACATTAGAGCACCTAATTAACAAAGACCTCTGTTCTGAGTTTCTTTCCAAACATCTAGCATCTCTTCCCACCTATTTTCTTTGAGGCATTATAGGATTTCAATCTCTTGCAGAATAAACTCTTCCTTTCAAAAAATCAATGTGTTTCTTTTGGCTTCATTAAGCACTGTTCACCAGAATAGCACAACGCCAGGAAACACGGACTGCATACTTACTACTTCTCCTCCATTATTTAATTTAGGTCATTAGGTCCTCACAGACATTGTATGGCATATGTACATTTATTATATCAACTTTATGTATCAAAAAAGAAAGCACAAAAAGATTGCATAACTTTCCCAGGTTTCTCTGCTATGATTGGACCAGATTTTGAATCGAGATGATTTGCTTCCAAAATCCCACTCCTGTCTCACTATAGTAAACTGCCTATCAGAATCTAGTTTCTTTTTACATATGTGCCTCTTTCCTTGAAGATTACCTCAATGTTCATTATGCACAACTGGCTATAAGAAAGCTTTTTTCATGAAAGTTTAACTCGAAGAAAGAGAGAGATGTTGTATATTATTAGTTCAGTATTTCTTTCTCATGTTTTATTTTATCGAATGTTCTTCCAGTTATTTTACTTAGAAATTAAAATGTTGTTTGGCATGGAACCTTATAAAGGCCTTTGTTGACCTTTGTTGTATATCTTGTGAATGAGTCTTCCATAATCAGCTTAGAAAGCAATTTTCTAAAGGGTTATTTTGTCAATATTTTAAATACATAGCTACAGGAAAAAGGAAAACACAAGTTTATTTTAAATTAGTAAACATCTATAGCTTCAACTAACATTTTCATTAAAATATCATGTTTTTAAGAACTTCTCTTACTAAAATAAATTGAGAAAATGTGAAGGTGAATTGATCAAACTAGGTAGGTTGCATGACTCCAAAATTTCACTATTTATTTATAAAGTCTGAAGACAAATTTATAAAATTGAATACATCTTTTCATAAAAAGAGGAAATCTAAAAGTATTGTATAATTGATTGAGTACATTTCTTTATAACTTAAAATTTAGTCTTACCTTAGTTAGGTAATAAATATACAAAGTAAAAGATTTTCTATTTTAAGTAAATATTTAATAATTATGTCTATAATACTATAAGTAATCATCCATATGCTTCATTTTGGCACACACAGTATTAACAGTTAGTGTTCAGTTCATTTTGATTGGTCAATGTGCAGGGAAAACACTTTTTGCTTTTGGAATTTCTTATTTCTGTTTGCTTGTTTTCTTGTTTATTCAGTTTGGTTTGAATCTTCTCTTTAGAAAAACAATGAAACCATATCACTTTGCTGTAGGAGTTGAGTTATACATAAATATCTCTGAAATGGCTAAATAAATAAATACACATACATTATTCTTAAACTTAATTTCAAAAATGTCTTTCAAGAAAACATTTCCATGTCCTTAAAAATAGAGATGTACAACATGAATTTAAAGCCAATAAAAATGTGCTATTCAATATCTACACTGAAATGTATTAAGTCAGTATACTATTATAGCAAACAATTTTTATGTGTTTACCTGTATGCAATTCTATTATTTTGATATTTTCACATATATATACTATATATAGTATATATAGTATACTATAGTATATATATACATACTATACACATAGTATAGTGTGTATACACATTACCATGGTATATATTTTGCATATATATATATATATGCTTTATTACCCTTCATGAAAAAGTAAATTAAAAATGCAAGGAATGATGTTATATGTGTCAGTGGGTTTAAGTGGATTTATTTAGTTCTGGTAACTGGAGGACAACTATGGAACAAATGGATAAGTCTCCAGTATAGTTGTGTAGGGAAGTAGGGAGCCCACAAAATAAATCTTAAAATTTATTTGGCCAGACTACTTTATGAATGAGCGTGTAAAGCATTAAATAGCTAAGGCATCTATTCAAACTACTGGGTAGTGAATGTCAGAGACAATATTTAATTCTCTCCCTTGTCTAACTTCAGAACCCACATATGTACTCAACCATTATCTACTTTTTAAATCTTATACTAATATCAAGAGCATAATAAGGTGTAAACAGTAATTTTTCCTGAAGTCTGAGATTGAGTGTCTGGTGCAGTGGAGAAAATTGTATTTCAGGGAAAGCAAACAATGTAAACAAAGTGAAGGAGATGTGATGGTGTAAAGACACTTCCCTGCTTTTGCTTTCTTGCATTTAAGAGACAGCAGGAAAATGAGATTGGAAGATAATTTATTAATGATAATTCTCATTAGAATTATTATGAGTTGTTTCTCATGCAATAGTTAAGTACCACATCAAATACATTGTCTTCCTGGATTGCTCAACAGTAACATGAAGTTAATATTAATTTACCACCTTATGTATTCTCAATTATATTCCCCCAAAATAGGCTATTTCTTCTTCCAGCTCAGCCTTAAAAACATCCCGGCTGAAAAAAGCTAGGCAGAGCTCTTCACCATTAATTTATTTCATTTGAATATACAAAAATGAGCCAAAAATAATTTGGCTCAAAGGAGTAGGGTGATGGCCCCATATATGAGGGGGCGGGTAGGTTCAAACCCAGCCTAGGCCAAAAAAAAAAAAAAAATACAAAAATGAACTTTTGTATTTACTTACATTTTCTATGTATTATCTCATCTTTCCTTTTTATATTATAGCAAAGTCCATGTGTAACATAAAATAAAAAACTATTAAGCTAAGACACTATAAAATTAATGTCTTATTAATCTACAGCATTACATTGTCTAGCACTTACACATTTATTCAAAAATAAACTCTTTTTTACTATTAACATTATGTGTCTCACAATATTTACCCTATTTAACTTTTTCATTTTATCATTGAATTTTATTTTCTTAAAATTAAATGCAATGGATCACTTTGTACACGAATGACATTGCCAAATAATATTAAAGGCACCATCTCAGAAGGATAAATATAATTTAGTAAGTACATAACAAACATTCACCAAATACTCAAACATTCCTAGGAGTTAAAATTAGCATTTTCAAATAGTTGCATCTACGTTTGACATTTGGAGTTTCAATATGAGGAATGAAGGTTAGACATTTACAGAATAACAGTCCACATCAGAGCGAGATTTCATATTTAATAAAATATTTTAAGTAAATAATTTTGAGACCCATTGATTCTTCTTTCAGTTCTTAATCATTTATATCTCTTTTCTTTCTTTTTTATCTGACAATTGTATTTCATCTTCTTGATGTGGACTTATATTCTAGCTAGCCATGCATTTTATTATTTGATACCAAAAATCAAAACACAACAATTTCAGTTAGGAAAAGGCTGTTTGGCATGCCAGAGAACTAAACAGCTAGGGAAATTCATTTGCCATAGAAGGGTATTATAGTGTCATATTCAGCTTCTCTCACCATAGTTTTTAAGATCAGGATCTCTACTATTTGCCTTTGATTATACAACAGGGAAAAAGGATTTTGTTTCCTGTAGTAATATAAAACCTTATATAAAATAAACGAACTACAATATAATTACAAAAATAATGCAGAAATACTCTTCTAACCATAAGACTATGATAATTTAAGAATTAAACTGAGGCTTTTAAAAAATTAAAGCAAAGAAAGAAGGCATATTTAAAAACTTAACATATCAATTTTAGCATGGAGCTTTATTTAAAATATTTTATTTGAAGCATATTTGTTCTATTTCTTCTGTCCATATGCACTTTAAATATATACAGTATGTGAACATTGATTTAATTAAGCAGATTATTTTGAGCACCTGAGTCATAAACTGAGAATATTTGGGAAGAAAAATGAGCAGCAGACAGTTTGCTATGTTGAAGCTATTTAAGTTAACTTCAAAATGTTTTCCTTTGAAAGTTCTCCCAATTTCTTGTCCAAAGCTAAAAGTTAATTTGATACAGAGACTGTTCAACAAGATGTGTTAGGGTTAGGGTTACTCTATCCAAATAAATTGATCACAATTTTGTACCAACTAAATTGATCACAATTCCTAACAAGAACTTACTTCCAAACAAGGCAAACATAATACATTGAAGAAAGCACAAAACAACACAAAACAAAAATCTTATATTTTACTGCATGAAAATTCACTGAGAATAATGGTTATAATAAAGTTTATGTGTTAACTCTGAAAAACTAAGTTTAAGAGAATAATGAAATTTACAACTTCTTCTGATGGAACAAATGCTGAATTTAATTCCAAATGAAAAGCACAGGTGATAGAGGATATTAAACTCATATAAAGTGAGCCTTATTTCACCAGATCTGGACCATAGTTAAAGCACTAAAAACAGTATGGAGATTTCTCACAAAACTAAAAAACTACTGATTCAACCCAGTAGTATTTACCAAAAAGCAGATACATCAAAATTATACTTGTACTTATATATTTATCTCACGACTATTCGCAATAGCAAATATATGGAATCAACCCCAGTATTCATCAAGGGAGGAATAAATTAAAATGTGATATACATGTGTGTACACACAGAGACATACAGGATTAAATATTACTCATCCATTAAAAAAAAGCTTAACATGGCTTGGCGCCTGTGGCTCAAGGGGCTAAAGCGCCAGCCACGTACACCTGAGCTGGCGGGTTCGAATCCAGCCTGGGCCCGCCAAACAACAATGGTGGCTGCAATCAAATAATGGCCGGGTGTTGTGGCGGGCACCTGTAGTCCCAGCTACTTGGAGGGCAGAGGCAGGAGACTCGCTTGAGCCCAGGAATTGGAAGTTGCTGTGTGCTGTTATTCCCCAGCGCTCTATCCCGGGTGACATTTTGAGGCTCTGTCTCAAAAAAAAAAAAAAAAAAAAAACCACTTAACATGTCAATTTTTGCATGGAGCTTTATGTAAAATATTTTATTTGAAGCATATTGGTTCTATTTCTTCTGTCCAATAGGACTTTAAATCAAGTGTTTTGCAGCAGCATAGATAGAACTAGAGGCCATCAACTTAGTGAAATGAGTCAGACACTGAAAAACAAACATCACACATTCCAATCTGTAAGTGGAGGCTAAATAATTAATACACAGAGATGTATAATGTGGTATGACAGACAGGGGAAACTTGAAAAAGTGAGGGAGTGTGTGGGTGAATGATAAAAATTACTTAGTGAGTAAAATATAAATTTTAAAGGGATATCTACTCTTAAAACCCTGTCTTCACCACTATGCAATCTATGCACGTAACAAAATTGCAATTGTACTCCCAAATTTGTGTAGAAATAAAGGAGAAAAAAAAACAGGTATTATTCAGAACAATTGCATCAAAGAAAAAGAGACTTCAGTATTGAACTGAGGTCAATTTAGCCTGGGCAAGTAGGAATTTATAGTTAAAGAGCATAAAGGAGGTTGGTGGTTGGAACATTTCTATTCCGAAAAACTGGATAATGGGATTCTGGCTAAACCTACCTAACGGGATTCTTACTTAAGAAAATTTATAGCAATCAGACATCTCCTGGAGGATGGCAGGGGATGAAGACCCTAATTAGACATCAAGGTAATCAGAAAGCCAGGGTGATGATTTCTTGTTAATTTATTAAGATTCTTGCTAAAACTGAATCTTACAAGGAAGTGAACAGACAAATATTGGTGAAGGTCAGGACCCTGACTAAGGTTTGGTTAAGCAATGAATCTTTAAACTACCTAAAGCACATTCATGCACACCTTAATGGAGGAGATATGTTCTGAGAAATGTGTCCCTTGGAAACGTCATCATGGTGCAAATATAGAGTGTCCTGATGGAGACCTGGATGACAGAGCCCATGAGATACCTGGGCTATATGGTACAGACTATTGTTCTGGGGCTACAAATGCGTACAGTGTATTACCCTCCTGACAAATGAAGGCAATTGTAAACCAATGGTGAGCATTTATGTATCAAAACATATCTACATAGAGAATTGGTATCATAAAGTATGGTATTGTGACAATAAGGGACCACTGTTATATGTACAGAACAGTCATTAACAAAATGTCATTATATAGTCTATCCATAAATAAGTTAAAATTGGGATATTATGAAATATTTACTGCTTGAAAGATAATAAATTAAAATAGTTTTGTGGCCATTTTAAACCAGTTTATTGGCACATTTTTATTTGTGTTTGTCTAATATTTATTAGAATTAGTTGTTTATTATCATTGATACATTTGTTCATCTTTTTAAGGACTTGAGGAAAATTACTAAATGCTTATATTATGTAACATTTTATAAAATTTTATTTTCCATTTTGTCTTGTTCACTGTACAGCTCATAAGCTGTTACACAATTGTCTACTTAAAGTATGTATTAAATAAACAAAAGTATAATGCATATAATCTCCATTATTGTGTAAAGTTAGGTTAAGTTAAACAGATTGAACAAAACAAAATTAAATTTGTTCTCCATTTAGTTTTTTTCAAGTGAGATTCTTCTGTGCCCTTCATTCACATTTTAAAGTTCATATATGGAGGTCATCCTAATTGTGCATGAACCATCAAAAGGTCTGAGAAAGGACTTAGCTGATCTATCATCAGTGCCCAAAAATGCCACCGGAGGGTTCAGGATTACACTGGCCCCTCACCGTACTCTGCACCTGTGTGCACCATCCAAGGGCCTGAGGATAGGCCTACCCAGTCTGCCATTGTCCCTACCAGTGCCCAAGTGTGTACTGTCTGAAGGACTGAGGATTAACTAACTCTGCCTTCTGCTTCTAAAACACATTTGTACTACTAAATTGCTGAACAATAGGCACCTACTGTGGGTGCCCAACATATCACCTTGAGGCCTGGAGATTGCCTCCTTCAATCATAACAACCAGTGCCCATGTATGTAATCTGGAGCCTGAGGACAGGACCCTGAAATTCCTCCTCCCCAGTGACTGAATATGCTATTTGAGAACTTGAGAATTGATCAACAATCACCATTGGCTTCTGTGAACTTATTTTAAGCACCTGAGAACAGACATTCAGCTTGCTACTAACAACAACCATTATCCATATGCGTCTCCAGAAATCCTGTCCAAAGCTTCTTCAGTCTATTGTTGCCCTACTAGTAATGCATGCCCAAGGGTTGACCTGTCACCACTAGTGCATCAGTGACACTACAGACACTCCCCAGAGGCCCAAGGATCTGCCTTCCTGCTTGACGTACAGATAAGTACACTGCTACAATCTCAATAAGTGATCTGTGGCCCCAGAATAAGCCTACTTGGGCTAGCTAACAATGCTGCCCACATATACTACCTAGGAGCCCAAAGACAGGCATGCCAATCATGCCACTGTCACCCTAGGAGCTGAGGATCAGGCTGAGGAGCCTGCCTGATGTTTGAAGCCCTAGCGAAGCTTCACCAAGTCTCCACTAAAAGCCACTGCATAAATTAGTAAGTAAATTACACCCTCCTGATGCTGATTATAGCAGAAGAAATCACATAGGGCCTACATTACAGCTGCAAACACCTAGAATCAAAGCTAAAGTGTCCTACATAACCAACACTATAGATACATACACCAAAACAGTCTTCCCTTATAAAAGCCAACTCGAAAATTGGAAGAAGCAACTGTTACACCATATGTGCAGATATCAACTTAAGGACACAGAAACATGAAGAAGTAAGGAATCACAATATTTCCAAAGAAACAATAATTCTCAGCAGTAGATTTCAAAAAAATAGAAAGTTATAAATGCCTCATTAAAAAGCAAAATGATATTAAAGAAGTTCACTGACATACAAAAGAACACAGAACAATACAGAGAAATCAGAAAAACAATTTAAGACTTGAATGAGAAACTCAACAAAGAAATAGATATTATAAAAAAGAACCTAACAGAAATCCTGGAGCTGAAAAATGTAATAAATAAAATAAAAAATACAATAAAAAGCTTTAACAATAGATTAAGCAGAGGTCAAAAAAAATTAGAATGTGAAGAAATTGAAGACATATCTTTTGAAATAAATTGTCAGAGAAAAGGAGAAGAAATGAATGGAGAAAACATGCATGACATATGTGAAACCATAAAGTGACCAAATATTCAGAGTTTCAGCATTCTAGAAATAGAAAAATTGGTCAAAGTCCTAGTAATCCTTTTTATTGAAATAGTGGTGGGAAACTTCTGAAGTATTGAAAAAAATTAGATACTCCAATAAAGGAAGTTTACAAGACTTCAAATAGACTCAGCCCAAAAAGTCCTTCTCTGAAGTCAAAAACAGAAGTAATTCTACAAATAGCAAGAGAAAGTGTCAAGTCACATCAAAGACAGTCCTTGGAAGGTCAACTTACAGGCTTCTGCTATATCTATTTCATGACTTACAGGAATTTAGAGAAATAATCTACAACTAAATCTACCAACATTTAAAATATTTTGGGGAAACACTTTGAGCTGTTGCCTTCCTGTGCAGTTTTGTAGATCAGTATCTTAAAGAAGAATATGCTTATTTTGTATAGGATTGGCCCTTAAATGTCAAGAATATAAAAAATATTTTTGTAATTTAAAAATAATAAAGTTAGGATATAAAGGAAAATTAAACATGACCTTTCCACAGTACTTTGGATGTGGTACTATCTTAATTATATAATTTTAAGCTAAAAGTCATTTAAATTGCTCATAAGAAACACAACTATGTTATACATAATAGTACATCATTATTTCACAACAAAAATTTAACATGGCCCTCGAGTAATGTGTGTATCCTGGTAGGCTCTTCCTCCTTAACTGAATTTGTTAAGAGAATTTGTTGAAGAGAAGAGGGAAAAAAGTAAAGAATGTATTGGCCAGAGACCTGAAATCTAAGGTAGAAGAAGAACAAATATGTACAGTATGTAGGTAAAGTGTGCAGTCTCTCGACTCTGGTACATATGGGTATGGATGCTTATTAGCACAATGAGTTTTGAGTGATTGATATTAATATTCACCACCAATTTTTATAATGAGATAACGAATAGAATAGAGTTTCAGACAGTGATTATAGTATCTAATTTACTTGGTAAATATTACCTATTATTCAGAAATTCCATTAGGTTTAGAGAGGACTAGAGGTTAAACTATTGTCACAGCACCTGGCTTAAATGCACAGGTTAAATAGAATAATAAAGCCATATTTATAATTATTAATCATCGTTTCAAACAACAGGGCAATATTTTTGTTTGCTCAAATAAATTATTTTGCTCTTCAGAAGTGTTTTAACGCTTCCTCATGATTTTGCATAATTTAAGTTCACTTGATTCCTAATCATTTCAAGTTGTTTACTGCTACTGTAAATGGGATGTATTGTTTTTAACACAGTTTGGCTGAAATAAAATCAAACTATTGTATTTTAGCTATTTTGTTTTTTGTCTCCTAAACATTTTATTTTATGTTTTCTTTTTGTAAGTTGTTGCTTTATTGAACTTTTTCATTTTGTGTTGTCTTATCTTGAAAGCTCCAGGTATGTACCATGAGAAATATAATTTTACATATGTTATCTATACATTTGCCTCAGATAGTTTCTTTTATTTTTAATTCCATTGCCTATTCCTCCTCTGCAGGGTCGTAGAGAAATTCTCCCTCCTTTGTCACCCCCTGTTAAAGAGGACATTTGGGAGATTCTACTAGGTTGTTGCTTTTGTCAGAATGTTTTTAGTTCTTTTTTATTGCTAAGTAAAAAGGGGTTTTAATATCAAATGTGAGATCAAGGTGAAGGAGATGTTCAGGACAAGAGTCAAAGCATTGTGTGACAGCTGTGCACAGCGCATGTATGATAACTGATCCCACTTAGAACATTTTAGATTTCTGGAAAATAATTAAACTTTTGAACACTTATTACATCAGGTCATTTTGAAAGAGTATTGGAAGTTGGGATTGACATTCACCTGTACTGGTGACTAGTATACAAAAAAGTAAGCTAATAAAAAGGTCAATAATAAAGTATGAGGTAGGACAATTACAATTGCAAGCTCATCCGAGTCAAAGTGCTACAAACCCCCTTGCTGAAAATAATTACAGTCACCTGCACTCCCCCTAGGAAGCTGTGCACTGATGCCAGTATCTCAACTACCCTTCTTAGCAATTTGGGGGCACTTTCTGAAATGGCCATCGTGCAGTCATTGTACGAATTCGGATAATTAAGTTCACAAACTCATCCTAGAAAACATGCTTTGAAGGGTGGACCAGACATTGACATCAGTGCATAGATTCCCAAGGAGAGTAATTTGAAAGGTTATTTTCAGTAATGAGGTATGTAGCCCTTTTTCTAGGATAAGTTCATGAGCTTAATTGCTCAACCTATGACATTAACCAACATAAATATTTTAACATAAAAATAAAGCAATAATTCCTTGCTATGTATTTCAGCTCTAAAAATGTTTACCTCTTTACGATAATGGAAACCAGATGCTGTTATTTGAATATTCATATGAATGTGAAGCTAAAATGGAATATAACTCTTGGGATGATGAGTAAATTGTAGAGGTGAACATTTTGGGAGATGTGAAAAAAAAAGAAAGAAAAAAAGGTTTCTTTAGTCAGATTAATAGTTGTGTCTAAAATGGAAAAATCAAGAAATATAAAGTAAGCGTGTTATGTTCATATGTGAAGGAAAATATCAAATGAATCAACATAATTGTTGTAGTAGTTGCTCCTAAAGATAACAAAAACAATAGGGCTATCTTTTTCTTTAAACAAATTTTCTATTTTTCTGGGAAAATTTGATTTTATATATGTACATATGTTCTAGTTGTCGGTCATGAAGAAACGGGCCGCTTTCCCCCACACGTCCCATTTTATTTGGCTATGGAGATCAGTGACATCCCCACACAGGAAGATACGAAAAGATGCTTTCCTCATATGCTAAGGCTTTCGACAGTGAACAGCACAGGCAATCAGGCCAGTGTGAAAATGGCTAGACCTTAAACTTCATGATTATTAGTGGATAAGGACTGATGACAAACCTTGCTTGGTTTGAACTTCCTGACAGCACCAGAGAAGAAAGCATACGGGCTTTACATGGGTGTTCCCAGATGTGGGGTAAAAGAGGAAATGCTAGCTGGGATTTCCATTCTGTCAATAGTCATACTTTAAAACAGGGAGTCATCTAGCCTGAGCAAGAGTGACACCCCATCTCTACTAAAAATAAAAAAACTGGGCAGACATTATGGCAGCTGTCTGTCATTCCAACTACTCATGAGGCTGAGGCAGGAGGATCTCTTAAGCCCAAGAGTTTGAAGTTGCTGTGAGCTATAATGACATCATGGCACTCTACCCAGACTGAGACTGTCTCCCCCCACACCCACAGAAAAAGAGTCAGGCTTTTGCACACTATACTAATCTTGGTTAAATGTGTGCATACACATGTGTATGTATAAACTTATATTTATAAAGATTGGAAAGCTATAGAATTAAGATATTCTATTATTGCAAGCAAATAAATGTATTAAAATAAGAAGTGAGATTATTATGATATAGATTATTTTGGTTAAAAAGCATAAAACATAAGTTTCATATTTGATGATAAAAAATTTATTGATACTATAGCGTTGACTTCACACCAGCTATGGAATAAAGATTAATGAAAACTAAGAAATATACAGGATATACCAAAGTTGGCCCTAAAGTTACCACACATGGAAAATGGGAAAGTGTAGCTAAATGTAACTTTATTTACAATATAGTCATTACAAAATTTTACCAAATGGTGGCCAACTTATAGAGAAAATTGTATGAATATTTTGTAAAATTATATAAATCTTACAAAATTATATGATTATATGATAGAATTGTGGATGATTTTCTATAATTTTGCATGTCTTTCTGCTTTTTCCTAACGTTTTTATAAATGTGTTTTTATAATCAGAAAAAATGATTGTGTGTGCATGAGAGTTCACATATACAAGCGTGTTTGCTCCGTATTTAAATATGTATATTTATTTCCACCATATTATAAGTGTCTCAAGAGTTCATGGTAATATTCAAACTAGTATGGAAGTTGATGCAGTAATATGCAAATATATATAATTACAGATTTGTCTGTAATGTGCAAACTGAATCACAATTTACAACTGAACCGCATACGAATTTATGCATACAATGTCACATTAGGATTGTGTTATGAAATCTTTTATTTTTATGCATAAAATTGATAAATATGTATTACAAAATTAGCTTCTGTACCATTAATTTTGAAAGCGAGGTTTTCTTTTCAATTTTTCTAGAAGTTTCAATTATCTTCCCCACAAATACAATTGTATCTATTCTGAAAATATTCTATTATGTATAAATGCATGCACGTATAATCCTATTTTAATGCACATTTTCAAGAAATGTATAACAATGCGTATTTATGAATTTTATAATTAGAGTTTAAATATCGCAAAATTTCTGTTTGTAAAATCTAAATTAACACAAGTAACTTTAAAAAGTTTTTGAAACTTGTTTTTGAAAATAACATGGTTGGGCAGTGCCTGTGGCTCAAAGGAGTAGGGCGCCGGCCCTATATGCCGAGGTGGTGGGTTCCTACCCGGTCCCAGCCAAAAAAAAACTGAAAAAAAAAAGAAAATAACATGGTTGTATATTCCATTCTAATCCTGAAGAATACTATTTTCAGTTTCTTATTGATTAATGAAATTACATATAAACTAACCATATTCAAGAACAATGGGGGACTTTGATTATCTTTGATTATTGATTTGATTATTAATGATTTCCCCCTGTAATATCAGATAGTGGAAACCAATAAGTGAGAATTACTCAAAGGTAATGGAGAAGAGAATTTATAAACTGAATGGTAAAACATACAGTTAATTCCCTTCCCTTTCTTCCATGAAGTTGTAGGTCAGGTTTTTCATTGGTAGTAAAAGGATGAGCAATGAACTCAGAGATTTTGGAAGATAGAACAGATGGAAAACATCCTTGGGCAAGGATAGCAACCAGGAAGATGCAAAAAAAGAGAGAGTTCTTTACAGGGCACAATAGTGTAAATACCTTCTCTACCAAGATAAACTGAAAAGGTTTTCTAGAGGAAAGAAGTAAGATGATGAGCCAGAGATATACGTCATCAGAGAAACCTTTTACGGCAATAAAAATGAAAAAGTACTACAAAATACACATATACACAACTACGAAACCCCAGCACTTACAGCTTCTTTATGACTTGCACAGCAGTAGCAAAGCACAAACATGCAACACATAAGCACACGTGCATATATGTAGTATGTGCATAAATTATCTGCATATGTGTACATAGGCACAACACACACATACATGAATGTATATTTCTTTCCTCCAATGTGCTGATCTTAGGGAAAAATACAATTAAGTATTTTGACACCATAAGATATTGGGCATAGGAATGGGAGATAAAGTCTGATGTTTAATAGAAAATCCAGTAAACCAATTTACTTTTTTTTTTCCCTCCAAACTTGCATGACCATCTCTTAGCTTTAGGGAACTGACCCTTTAACGTTTAATGAACATCTCTAAATTTAAAGGACAGGGAAAATCAAGAACACATATTTATTGTTTCTTGATTTTAAAGCTATTATTTTTATAACAAAACCAATTACATATTTTATTTATATCAATTAATTTTTTCTTAGTTTTTATCTAAATTAGGGTTATCATATCACTGGACTAAATTAGCACTATGCTGCTTTAGTGCTGAAAGTTTGTCATTGCCCATTGGCCAAGATAAAGATACAAAATGCAGCTTACCAGAAGCAGTAAAAGAGAAGGAAAACAATTTGTATACAAGTAAGAAAATAAAGTACAATGTGTTTATATCTGAAAAGTATATAAGAAATTAGAATATATTTTTGTTAAAAATAAGGAGAGAAATTTTTTCCTAAAGTGGAACGAAGAAGAAGAAAATTTAAGACAAATTCTGAATGTATACAGAAAGTTGTGAAAGGTTTGTGAAAAACAAATTTTATAGGCTTCATATGAAAGCTATAAATTAGTTTCATATTAGGGCTGATAACATTGGATACTTTTTCTTCCATACGTGAGATACTTTGCTAAGAAGAATATGTTCCAGCTCCATCCATGTAAACATGAAAGAGGTTTGTTTCAGTCCAATTTTTCACCTTTTGGATAAAAGCTTCTTTTGAAAGCTTCCTCTAGGTGAACCTCTTGCCCTGCCAACCCTTTTTCTCCTGTGTTACCTTCTTTGTGATTAACCATTGTTTGTCTGTCTTCAACAGGGTTAAAACAAACTCATAATCACCTCATCAAAACTTTTCCTCCTCTGGTGCTCTCTCAGTGAATGAAACTAACTCCACCCAATTGCCCAAGCTAAGAATGGAAGCATCAACCTTGTCTCTTCCTTCACCATGCTGCCCCGTCTCATCAGAGCCTGGCATTCCTACCACAGAAATACTTCACAGACTATTACTTACAGACTCTTTCTTATGTTTCCAGCCTTTTCCCTTGATGTTCCTTGTCCTACTCTGTGTTTTGTATCCCGACTTTCTTCAGTTTTTGAAGCATGCCTTGGTTCCCCTTCCCTCTGTCTCCTTTCATTTGACAGCTCTTCTTTATCTTTCAGGCGTTTACTTCAATGTTCTTTCTCTCAAGAAGCCACTATGCCCACCAAGATGGGGTCAGGTTGCCTCTGACCCCTGCTCCCATTGGGCCCCCACTTCCTCATTTCTAATACATCTCATTGCCTGGTACCAAAGGCTCTTGTTTATGTTATTGTCTCTCTCACTAGACTGTTATCCCTAGGAAGTAGGAGATAAATCTATTTGCTTCATTTGGAGCAAGAAAAGAGATTCAGTTAATATTCATGTAGGAAAGGAATTGAAGAGCTAACAAATATATATTCTAAGTGTAACTGAGAACAGACCAAATCTGATAAGACATAGATTTAAGAATAGATGTGTTAAGATGGTTTGTACCCCTTAAGATGGTTTGTGCCTCCCATCCCTAGCTGAGCTAGTCTCTCCTAGGAGATGGTAGTGGTAATGGCTTACTAGCTTACTTTCAGATTACGTCATTAGGACTTCTCTCTAGAGGTCACCCTCTTCTTAGCAGGGTTTGTCCTGGCATTCACTGGGAAGCCTATATTCCTGAGATAATCTATATTCTATCTTTGACTGACAAGAAAGGATACAGAAGGGCAGATGGCATTACCTAGGGACACCATGTTATTTCTAGAAAATTGCTATACTTTAAGTATCTGCAGTGCATAAAAACCTATCCCTGAAATCCCAGCAGTGTTATGAGCATAGAAGCCTCTGGGCAGTCAAAATAGATAGATGCCACAACATCATTATGCTTTTCCAACAGGAAAGTTTCCAGGGGTCTGACATTCAGTGTTTAGGCTTAGATAGCTTAAAGAAAGAAAGGTCCTCTAACTGCAGATCTGTTTTCTCCTATTATTTCTTATACCTTGTCTTTAATTGGTTGTCATGTAGCAGTATGATTTTTAATGGCATTTTGCTATTGACCAAGGCTGCCTGGTCTTAGTTTTGAGTACAAAAATATTCACTTATGTGGCAGGATATGAGGGGTACCAGAAGGCAAGTCCTCCAGAAAGACATTCTTACCCATTGATACCCAACAATCTAGCTCTCTCATATCCTCTTTTCAAGTCCTCTGTCAAGTAGTAATGCTTTTTTGTATGGATTCAGCTTACTAACAGAACAGGATAAAATGATAGGCGAAAAAGAGGTAGGAATTAAAAAGACCAAAGAAAGAATTGAATGTGGAACTGTGCACATTCCAAAAGATGTGTCATGCCAAAAGCAATATCTAACTAATGAAAAGGATTTTAAGAATGTACTTTATTCCCTGTTTCTGATAAACTTGCCTTGATTTAAAACTATAAGTTAAGAGTATTTTTGTAAAATTAATGGTTGAATTTTTATGTGCATCACTGAGGAAAGTGTCTCTTAATAGTTGGACTCATACAACCATATCTGAAGGTTGACTATTAGATCCAGGTAAAAACACATCAGAATTTTATTACGACTTTATGTTTATACATTTACTTACTTAAAACCTGAGCAGGATGGTAATAATCCATAGTTTTTGGAATTCCAGAAAGTGTAACAAATTCATTTATAAGGCATAGCGTCTATAAAAGTGATACATATGTGTGTGTGTGTGTATAATTTACACCCAAGGGATAAGCATGTAAAGGACTAGAGCAGGTAATTCACAACAGGAAAAACACATATTCCCAATATAAATTTCACCAGTCACATCTAAGCTCCTAGTAATAAAGGAAATTAAATGAAAGAAAATGAAATATAAGTTTATACTTTTCCAGTCTTTAGAGTTAGAAGTTGATTGTGGGAATATAAAGTATAAATTAAAATTAAATTTTTATGTATCAAAAGCCTTAAAATTATACATATTTATACTTTTGAGTGTATCATTCCACTTCTATAACCAGAGAAGTAGAATATGATTTATGTGGACAGATAGACTTAAAGCATTATTTTTTTATATTAAAAAATTTGTTAATAAGTTATATGTTGCTCAATTATAAATTCTATTCTTAGGGAAAAATTTTTGATACTATTAAGTATCATATTTCCTAAGTATATTTAATAATGTGGGAAAATATTTGTAAAATAGGTTAAATAATTTATAATAATGAATTTTCTACCTTCTATCTTCTATCCTAGCTTTCTAATACTCTGTTAAATCAGTGATACCCCTTTTCCATCAACCAACAATTTTTCTTCTTCAGGCTTTTATCTCCATTTCCTCCCTGATTTATTGGTTTTAAAAAAAAAAACAAACCCAACTACATATTGTCTATAAGAAACATACCTTACACAGGTCATGGTGACTCACACCTATAATCCTAGCACTTTGGGAGTCTGAGGCAAGTGGATAGCCTGAGCTCAGGAGTTCAAGACCAGCCTGAGCAAGAGTGAGACCCTGTCTCTGCTAAAAATAGAAAAAATGGCCAGACAATGTGGTGGGTGCCTGTAGTCCCAGCTACTTGGGAGGCTGAGGTAAGAGGATTGCTGGAACCCAGGAGTTTGAGGTTGTTATGAACTATGATGCCACAGCACTCTAACCAGGGCCACACAATGAGACTGCCCCCCCCAAAAGGAAACATATC
>CAUYON010079444.1:0-11993 GCA_963573935.1 Arctocebus calabarensis
CCCAGAGATACTACAGAAGAACTATCAACAAATAGGGATAGTAGAGCTTAAAAACATGCTTTCTCCCTTTCTCACCCGGATTTGGAACTCTTGGTGCTTTGAGGAACATATTCTTCTTAGCAAAGTATCTCAAGAATGGAACATCATGGATTTTTAGTGCAATCAGCATTCAAAAAAAAAAAAAAGAATGGAACATGGGATGGAAATATCTGGTACGATCAAATGTAGGAGGAGGAAATACTATTTTGTGAAACCGTCCACTTTTATCCACATGTATGTGTGCATAATGATTGTAAGATAAAATATCTTTTCTGTGGCTCAAAACCCAGCAGCTTAGAGAATTCTGATCCCAAAGTATCCGGGCAGGAATCCTCTTCCACCACACCTTCCCCTTGTCCTACACAAGGTACTTCACCTCTGTGAGCCCAAATCTTTTAACTCAAAGATGAGGATTATGACAGGTATGGTACAGGGTCAATGAAAGGAGGAAGGCAGCCTTGGAGTCTGGTACCCAGTAGGCAGGGTACCCAGCAGAATCGGGATTATTACAAACCAGGGGGCCTTCTCTATGGGGAGGGGTATGTGGGCTGTGGCATCTGGAACCCCTGTGGGGGCCACAGTGTATGGCTAATAAGCATGGACCCAGCCTTGAGAAAGGAGGTGCATAGTACTGACGAGGAGGGAAGGGGTAGGTGTCAAAAGGAAGAAAAGAAACCAACAACACGTATGCGCCTACTATATGTCATGCACTAGGTCAGGCTCTTTCAACTGCATTATTATTTCTTTTAATGACCCTCTGAAATAAGTATGATGATCAGGACCATGTACCATTGGTATCTCTTAAATCATGCCCACTGCGCATCTCCATTCACGAAAACAGTCCACAGGCATGCTGCAACCTGGAGCTCAGGCTATATATGCGGTCACCCTGACTCTGATTATTCCAATTTTGCCCATGGGGAATTCTGTACAAGGTCATGCAGGGAGTGGAGGGGTTAGCTATGCCTGTGTACAGGTCCAATACTCTTAAAGCAGGGTTCTTCCCATGCTGCCTAGAATGCATCTTCCCCTTTGTCCCCACTCACTGCCCTAGTCACCCTTTCCCCTATTTATAAAGAGGAGACAAGGGGAAAGATGAAGCCAAGGAGAGAGGAGGGTAAGGAGAGATAAAAACAAAGAGGGAGTGAGGCTCTGAGTCCTAGAACCCAGCCTCAGGTGGGTGGGTCATCCTGGGTACCCATGTGTGAAAGTAAATGCTTAACAACTGGTTCCCTGTATTAAAAAAAGAAAAATCACCCTAGTTCTTAGCATCTGCCAATTTCCACAGTGTAAATACTCTCACCATGGCTGAGTTCAAGCTACCCGTGTGAAGTCACTGAAGGCAGTGCAGAGAAGAGGTGCGCACGGCTGGCTCCCGTGAGCTGGGGCCAGCAGGCTGGGGGCACACTTCTAAGTGTCCCCATCCAAGCACTTGCCCCAGGCCAGATTGAGATGGAGGACACCAAGGTCATTGTCTGTGTCTCTGGGCCAGGGTCAACCTCACATGGTCTATCCTTCCAGGTTCATGGGAGTTCCTGGGTCAGGAGATGCAGGGAAAGAAGGTGACCACGACAGGTGCTGAAGCTCCTTGGGAGCTCCCTTAAGTACTCACCCAAATCCCCCAATACTTGGTGTTACAAAACATTAAAATTTTTGCCCATGGCCTAGTAAGAAAACAACACTATATCATTGTTTTGAGTTTTGCATTTCCCTCCTTACTAGTGAGCTTGAGTACTGTCTGTGTTTATTAATCATGTCTATTTCTTCTTCTATGAATGTGCCTGTCTGTATCCTTTATTAATTTTCTTTTTAAAAAATATTTTTCCTGATTAATTGGTAGGAATTCTTTGTGTATTCTGGATACTAACCCTATCTGTTACATAGACTGCATCTTTTAAAAAATTAAAAGTCTTAGTCTTTTTAGAGGTTTGTAGAAAAATTGAGTGGAAAAGTACTGAGTTCCTATAATCCCCTCTCCCTGTCCCTGAAGTTTCACCTGTTACTAACATTTTGCATTAGTGTGGTAATTTGTTATCAACTGATGAATCAGTATTGATACACGGTTATTCACTAAAGCTCGTAGTTTACAGTAGAGTTCATTCTTTGTGCCATCCATTCTATGGGTTTTGGCAGATGTATAGTGACAGGTATCTACCACTGCCGTACCCCCTGGAACAGTTTCAGGGCCCTAAACTTCTCCTGGGCTTCATCTGTTCCCCTCTCTCTCCCCATCCCTTCCAAACCCCTGGAAACCCCTGATCTCTCTACTGTCTCCATAATTTTGCCTTTTTCAGAATGTCATGTGGTTAGAATTATATAGTATGTAGGCTTTTTTGGATTCCCTTATTTCACTGAGCAATATGCATTTAAGGTTCCTTCATGTCTTTTCATGGTTTGAGAGCTCATTTCTTTTTATTGCTGGAAAATATCCCAATGCATGGATATTCCAAAGTTTATCCATTCACCTATTGAAGGACATCTTGGTTGCTTCCAAGCTCTGGCAATTATAAAAAAAGTTTTTTTTTGTCATACAGTTTTATATTTGACATAGTCAAATTTATCAATCTTTCTTTTCCTTTTTGGGTTTACCTTCCTGTGTCTACTTTGAGAACACCAGCACCATGAACACATTCTCCTATATTTTCATACCTATAGATATTTTATGTTAATCCATCTGGAATTTATCTTGGTGAATGCTAAGGATCTCACTTAAAATTTTTTCAATTGCTCTCAAGCCTTATGGAAAGACCCATTCTTCTCCCTACTGACTTTAAATCGCACCATTCTGTTATCTTGAAGGACAAGTCTCCTGTCCTCTATCTGCCCAATGCTCATTCCCTCTGGAATTGCCGTCCTATCCAAAGCTGTGCCCACAAGGCACGGTATTGACCTTTTCCTTCATTTTCTGACAGTCCCTTTTATGAGGGCTGGATCTTGCCCCCCGAATCCTCAATTGTTACAGCTTCTCCAATTTCTTCCTGACTATACCAGTCCAGATGCTCTCTGAGTTATTCAGTGTCTAAATGCCTTGGGTTCCTCATGCATAAAGTGAGGATCGTGGTAGACACAGGCACATCCACCAATGAAGGAAAACATTCATGAGAACAGCCACTCCTTCTATCAGGACAGTAAGGATGTAACAGTATTTTAATATAAAATTTCCCAGCTAGACCCAGAAGCTGTATCCAGCCTATTGGCAGAATAATTAATTTACAAAATTCTTAGTTTAGTAAAGCATTGATCCCTAAATTGAATTCTGTTTATCTCTAAATATAAAAGTCCATGCCTTAAGAAAATTCAATAAATGAAAATTACAATTCACTCAAAGATAGCTCAGTGAAACTCTCAGATTGCATTTTAAACATTCTGCTTCAAAAATCTGAACCTCATCCACATTCTAGAAGCACATCTGTTCTGTAAAGCAAAGTCCATCCTGAGCATCTGTCTTATGAATCCCCAGGAGAAGGGATCACTTCCAACTCAGCTGAATTAAGGAGTGACTTTCTGCTGAGTTACGGCCCCTCCTAAATTAGGGACAACTAAACGGAGACTTCCTTCCTGCTGCTATTACTTCCTGGCTTGGACTCATACCAGGAAACCCACAGCTATAAATATCTCTTTGTGGTTTCTGGAATCTCCCAACTCGACACCAAAAATGGAATTCCCAACTGGTGTGGCTATATTAAGTATGGCCTCTCCTGGACCCTGGGGAACTCCGAAGAACACTGAGGGTGGTTGGATGTTGGCCAAGGGGCCAGAGCTGGCTGTGGTGCACCCAGAACCCAGAGAGCGATGAGCTGCTATAACTCCCAGCCCTGCTCTCTGCACACTGTCAAGTCTGGGGGCTTGTGTGGGCTCAGAATTAAGAGACAATGTCAAGAGCATAAGAGGATGCTTGAAGTCACTGGCACATGGACAATAAACAATGCTGTGTGCCTGGAAGACACCACCCAGAGAGAGATTGGAGACCAAGAGGAGAAAGGTGCCAGGATGGAGCCAATACCTGGTGCTTAAAAGCAGAGGAAGGGCTGCAAAGGATGCTGGGGAGAGGCCAGGAGGTAGGAACAAGACCAGAGTGTGAGGTCTCCAGCTGGGATGGGCTGAGAAGAGGACAAGAGAAAACAACAGAGGATGCTTTCAAAGACCCATACTGCCAGAAAAGCGGGAAAATGAGGTGATAGCTAGAGAAGGCCTGGGGTTCAGGAAGGGATTGTAAAGATGGGAGATAGAGAATGTTTCCATGTCCATCAAGAAAGATTGACTAGGAAAGATGGGTAGAGTGGAGGAGCAAGTGGGCAACTGAGGAAGCAAGGTGGAGAGAAGATGAGGAGGGGGGAGGTTCTGGCATGTGATGGGTTCCGGGACGCCTCACCCCAGGGAGCAGGGCCAGGAGAACGTGCAAGTGAGATCCGAGTTCTTGGGCAGATTTGCTTCTCTCCTCTCCAGCAAGCATGAGACAAGGTCACCAGCTGAGAGTGAGACAGCAGATGGGCAGTGAGGGGGGAGCGAGGAGAAGGTGTGAAATAGTCTTTTCCAGAGTGGAAAAGCACGAACTCGCCATGCGGGTGCCTGAGCTCTCTGGCAGCCTTGCGTGCCCTGTGAGATCATGCTCAGGGATTTAAAGTGAGCCTCGGCGGTGAGGCCGTGGGATCCAGGTGTTGAGAAAGGAGTCAGCCTGACAATGCCCCGCAGAGCCTCCAGTGTCTGGAGGACACACACAAGTGCCAACCTGGGGTGCCCCACATCATCTCTTATTCTGTTGCTTGGAGGAAAGGGCAGCAGGTTCCTAGGCATCCCTGGAGATAGAGTGGACCTGTGCCAGAGCCCCCGATCTGGCACTGCTGAGATGCATCACTTTCAGCACACCTTCAGGCTCTAGGAGCCTGTGCCCCGGGTGCCCCGCCTGAGGGAGCCCTCTCCCACCTGACTCAGCCCCCAGGGGAGGATGCAGAGCACTGCAGCCACCTGAACTCCAGTCTCTCGCTTCTGCCCTGACTCTTTTTGCAGGGTTTAGATGTTTTATGTGAATGCCATGCTCCATTTAATTGAGATATCAGGGAGGTAGCTGGTTAATTAATTTATAATAGAGTTTATTATTAAAGATGCTAAGTTATTACTGAGAACATGTGGAGAGCATTCATGTCTAAATAAATATTCTTGTAGACGTCGGACCCAGAGCTGGACTTGCCAAAATTCCAGGTGTGTTGTGTAGGAGATGTGAGCTGCAGAGGGGCTGGCGGGAAGCTGGGGGCACCTGGAGCCAGATGAGATGGGGCAGGATGATAGCAAAGGGAAACCCTCGATATTCAGTTAGTGGCTAGACAGGCACTGAGCACCTGCTGGGCACCAGACTTTCCTCCTGGGGACAGGCAGGCTCCCCTCCCAGCAATCCCAGTGGGCTGGGAGAGGCAAGACACAAGCTGGGCATTACTGTGTATCCAGGAAGTCAAGAGGGAAGGTCCAGGGGTCTGGAGGGAGGAAGGGGGTCAAACAAAGGCCCTAGAGGAGGTGGTGTTTAAACTGAGAGTTGAAGGTCATAGAGAGGAGGAAGGGAGGAAGCTCACAGGCAACGTGGTGGGGTGTGGCTGTCCTAGACGGTTAGGCAGAGCACATGGGAGGTGAGAGATGCCACTGGAGGGATAAACAAGGACACTCCAAGAGTTCTAAGCCATCGGAGGGAGTTTGGACTTTATCCCAAGGACAGTGGGCAGGAATTGCATTGGAATGCAATTGGAAAGAAAGGGGGCAGAGGCGAAATGAGCATCCACGTGCTTTGTTAAAGCCCCTCCAGGGCCCAGAAGCAGGGGCAGGGTATCCCAGGACTGGCAGCCACAGTTCTCCCAGGATAGCCGGGGTGCTGAGATGTAGGCGGTCGGAGCCCCAGATCTGGCACTGCTGAGATGCAACACTTCCAGCACACTTTCAGGCACCAGGAGCCTGGGCTCTGGAATGGAAAGGATTCAGGGCAATGGGGAACAACTGGGAGAAGCTATGGGAACTGACCCAATTTACATCAGCCATGGAATATGCTCCATAGAATGAAAACCCTGAAATTGTAAAGGCTGTTTTTTTTATGACACCAGTCAGCTGGTAGCAGATGAAAAAATAAATCACTTATGAACACATATCTAGAATATCCAGATGTTGGTCACGACTAAGACCAAAAGCTGACTTTTCCTCGTGTCCTGTGGCCTGGGGGGAAACCCCACATGGCCAGGTACACCTGCACTTAAAACCATCCCAAAGGAGCTGAGCTGATGCTATGTTTAAAGTTTGCCCAGACCTATTTTTAAAGAACAAACTATTTTTAGACACTCTCTTGAGAACCCGCAGCCTCTCTTGGTAGCATATTTCAGGGTTTAAAAAGTTCCTCCTTACACATAACCTAAATCTTACCAGCTCCAATTTAAGCTAATTTCTTGCTTTGCCCTCTTAGGACAAGGGAGGTGAGAGAGCTGACATCATATTGAGAGGCGCCTCTCGGGAGCTAAGCAATTACCCAGGTGCCCCCCACCCTTGTCTTGCCTGGACCATTCCAATTTCTCTGCCCTTTTTCCAAAGGTCTCATTTTAGATTATTTGTCATTAGCATCACTCTTGTTTGGATTCTGCCTTTTAAAGTGAAGTGGCCTACATCAGAGGTGGCATTGAATGGGGACCTTCCAATTTTAAGCAATGGGTTTACTGAACTCCCACCAGCTTTGTCCACCCCCTGTACCCCTACATACCATTGAGGCAATGAATGAGCTCAGAATGAGGCTGGAGGCCCTGGTCCCAGATCCTAGTGGGTCTTGGGTTGGCCCAAGGCAAACTGGTAGAGGGACAATTTTTTATATTAACGGTTATGTCCCCTCACCCCCAGCATTCCCTATTGTCCTGCTACACTCCTCATCTGGATAACCAGATAAGCATCTATGGCCTCAGGGAACTGCTGTTGCAGAAGAGGAAGAAAACAAGAGTGAAACTCTGGCTCTGGGGATTTCAAAAGCCTATATCCAGGTGTTTGAAGAAAAGGTTTGGAAGAATACATGGTCTGGCAGGGCCAGTTTCTCCTCCCCTCGGGTTGCCTGCCTGGAGGAAAGTGGGAGGCAGGGGAAGAGAAGAGGGAAGAGACAGGAGGGAGGAATGGGAGGCAGGGGAGGGAGAGGGGAGACGAGGAAGGGTGAGTCTCAGGAAAGAATATACTAAACTAGGTAGACATGAGCAGGACACTCCTGAAGGGCCCCCGTGTCCACTTCCAGCCCGTCCATTATATCTCCAGAGCCACAGGGAGTGAAGTCGGCACCAACCGGGGCACACAGTGGAGTCACAGACACAGCCAGTGCATCCTGGAGGGACATTCAGGAAGAGTGATGTCCATCTGTACACCCCTATGTCCCCGGCTCCTCATTGCCTCTTCACATGGACTGAGCCCCATCTTGGTGGCCTAAGTGCTCCCTGGCCCCTAAGAGATGGGCTCCTCACCTAAAGGATGGTGGTGGGAGGATGAGGACGATGATAAAGTTCCAGGGCCTGTGCTCAGTGGGGATGTGTAAAACCAGCTGGAGTCCCACACAGAGATGAGGACAGAGGCAGAGGTGCCCTCAGGTGAACACACCCCTAAGTCACAGTCCTACCCCTCTGGCCTTCTGCCTTCTCCCACATTTCTACCCCAGAAACTCACACCCATGGACTGTGCTCTTAACATTCTGCCCAAAGCTTGGACTTTGACTGCCCTATGGGAAATGGCCTCTAACCCTGTCTGTCACTGGCTATCTTCTTAGCAGCCCCCAGCCACCGCAGCCCCTGCCTGGAGACTGCTGAAGTCTCCAAGAGGAGATGCTATGCAATTGTAAGAGTGGGTTGGGGTGGGTGGGAGCAAGGAAGCCACCGCCGGGTCTGTATCACCTTCTCAGCTTGCCACAGGCCTCACAGGACCGGAATGACTTCAGGAATGACTTCAGGGCCAATGTAACGTATGGCCCAGGCCAGGACACTTCTGAACAGGGGTGCTCCTGAAGGTTGCCCTGAAGCTGGGCGCGATGGCTCACGCCCATAATCCTAACACTCTGGGAGGCCGAGGTGGGTAGGTTGCTTGAGCTCAGGAGTTCAAGTCCAGCTTGAGCAATGAGACCCCATCTCTAAAAATAGCTTGGTCTTGTGGCAGGTACCTCAGCTACTTAGGAGGCTGAGGCAAGAGGATCACTTGAGCCCAAGAGTTTGAGGTTGCTGTGAACTATGAGTTATGGTGCACTACTAAGGATGACAAAGTGAGACTCTGTCTCAAGGAAAAAAAAAAGATTGCCCTGGGACATCAGGCCTGCAGGAGATGGAGAACAAATGAATGAAGACTAAGCTCCCAATTCTCAAGGGATCCCTCCCCTTGCAGATGCCCTCTCTTCCCCCAGGACTTGCCATCACCAGGTACTTTGAGGCCCACCATCTCTCTGACATGCACAACAGACTTATTACTTGTGCATCTCACCAGTGAGAACAGCAGTGGGCTGAGGGGAGGCTGGTTGCCTGGCAAGTGCCAGGGCAGAGTCCACACCTCCTTTTGGCCCGACCTTCATTCATTCATTCCATGTGCCGCCTGGTACTGTGCTAAGGGCTGGAGAGAGAGACCAACAAGGGGAGTGGCCCCTGCCTGCTGGGAGCCTCTACTCTAGTGGGGGAGACAGACACTGGCTGGAAATAACCATTGAGGAAGGGTCTTGAGGGTCAGGGGCAGGAGGTCCAGGGGTCCTGTGTTCTGGGAGTCAGAGACTTCCCCAATGAGGGATGTTTCAGCTGAGGCTGAGGATGAGGTGTGGCTAACCAGGTCAGAGCTGCCCAGAGAACAGGGCACCCCCTTCTGGGGTGCACAAGGTTATTTTAGAGCAGGATTTCTAAATCTCAGCACTAGTGACATTTGAGGACAGAGAAGCCTTTGTTGTGGGGCCCTGTCCTGGGCATTGCAGGATGTTTAACAGCATCCTGGCCTCTATTCATTCGATGCCAGGAATATCCACCCACACCCCCACACACGCCCCAGTTGGAAAGACCAGAAATGTCTCCAAACATCGGCCAAATGTCCTTGGGGAGCACAGCGAGGGGGCAAAATTGCCCCCTGGTTGAGAATACTGTTTTAGATGCTCCATGAACATTTTTACAACTGTAATTTTTTTTTGCAGTTCTTTTCTATTTACTGCAAGTGATACTGGCTTTTCATTTCCGGTAGAGATCTGAAGTTTCCTTTCTGAATAAATTTAAGTTGTAAAAAAAAGTGAGTGATTTAGAGAAAAATGCGAAGTGAATGATATCCTTGTGGATGTGGCAATGGTCCCGACAGCAAGGATGCAGACAGGTGAAGGGTGAGGACGCAGCCTCCGGGAAAGAGGGCTGCAGGTCCCACTGCATGTGGGGTGGACCCCAAAAGTGCTGCACATGCCTGTGACAGGCCTGGGAATCCCCCAGGGAAGTGCCACCTGGGTGTGCACATGCCTTCTCTTGGAAGTTCAAAGTCAGCTTTCCTCTAGCCTGGCAACAGATTGTCTCTCTTTGATCGGACACCAGAGATAAGGCTCAACTTTGGGAGAAAGATAAGAATCTTTATGCAATAACATGTGCTTTGAGACAAGATCCTTGCTTTATGAAAGGCACAGAGGGATCTGAAATTAGTGCAGGGGAGTGGGCAGCGCCATGGACAAGCCTGGCTCCTTTCTTTCTAGGGACAATGGGCAGATCCTCCCTCCTGGGGACGACTTTTGTCTTTCTTTCTGCCTCTGTCTCTTAGTCTCTCTCTTTCTCTGTTTCCTTCATTCCCTCTATCTTGCCTTTGTCTCTCACTCTGTTTTTGTTCTCTCTCTCCCTCTTCCTGTCTTCCCTCCTCATAATGTCTAGTTAAATTCACCCCAGTCACAAACAGGAATATCCACTGAATTCAGGTATCAAGTGGGTCACCCCTCCCATTTTGCGCAGAGACACTGGGGACAGGTTTGGGACTGCAATCTCAGGCCTCACCTTTCCCCTGTCAGCACTCTCCTTCTGCAGGGCTCAGCCTGGACGAGCAGCCTCGAGAACTTTCCTTTGCTGTGCTACCCTCCAGCCCTCCAGTCCCATTAGCTGAAATGCTAATCCTACTCTCTGCCCAGTTATGTTTTAAGTACTCTGAGTTTCCACACTTCCCTGCACTGTGATACCACCCAATCGGTTCACTGTGTAGGAACTAACAGAGCTTCCTGCACCCAAGAAAAGAGGATATGATCTTACCACAAAACCTCCAAAAGACAAAAATGCCAGCCCCTCCCCTTTCTCGGGTACTTCACAGTTTGTAAAGGATCCCACCAGGTTGTCCTGTGGCAATTGGCAACCTTACCTTACCCGAGGAAGGCTACGTTTGGTGACACCCTGTTAGACAAATGAGAGAGTGAAGCTCAGAGAGGTGGAGCAACCCACCCAAGGTAACACAGCATGGACAAAGAAGTATATTTGAGTCCAGATCTGTCCAACTGCCAGTCCAGACATTTGCCCTTCCATGATAGCTTCATCCAGCCATTCATTAATTCAACAAATAGTTATTAAGCACTTATTATATGCCAGGTCCTCTTTGTTGTTCAAGAGATAAAGAAGTATACAAGGTAAACAAGTTCCCTGCCCTCCTAAAGTTCATATTCTTATGAAGGAAGAAAGGAAATACACACAGAAACACATTTAAATACTCAGTTTGAAAAATGCTATGAAGAAAAGAAGGGGAGGTGGAAGAGAATGACAGGATCAGTTAATTTAGCCAAGGAAGCCAGAGTGGGTCTCCCAGGGAAGGTGACATTGAAGCTGAAACCTGAAAAATGTGAGGATCTGTAGGGAGAGAGGCCCAGACAGACAGAACAGGAGGTGGGAAGGAACACGGTATCTTCAGCTTCAAACCTGGTGCTAGGAAGAGGTGAGGAGCCTGGGAGTCCACAGACTATATGGAGCGATGTGAGGGTGTGAATTCCCCACTAAAGAGGCACAGATTGGCTGACTGGATTGAAAAACACAAGCCATCCATTGGTTGGCTGCAGGAAACACACCTAGCTTCAAAAGACAAAACTCTGAGTTAAGGGTTGGAAGACAATTTTTCAGGCACACGGAATTCAGAAGAAAAGAGGAGTTGCAATTTTATTTTTAGATACATGTGGATTTAAAGCAACTAAAGTCTAAAAAGACAAAGATGGTCACTTTATATTGGTCAAGGGAAAAATACAACAAGAAGACGTTTCAATTCCAAATATTTATGCACCCAATTTAAATGCTCCCAGATTCTTGAAACAGACCTTACTCAGTCTGAGCAATATGATATCCCCTAACACCATAATAACAGGGGACTTTAACACTCCTCTTACAGAGCTTGACAGATCCTCTAAACAGAAATTAAACAAAGATATAAGGGACTTAAATGAGACTCTAGAACAACTGTGCTTGACAGACGCATATAGAACTCTTCATCCCACAGATAAAGAATATACATTCTTTTCATCAGCCCATGGAACATTCTCCAAAATTGATCATATCCTAGGACACAAAACAAACCTCAACAGAATCAAAAGTATTGAAATTTTACCTTGTATTTTCTCAGACCATAAGGCACTAAAAGTGGAACTCAACTCCAACAAAAATGTTTAACCCCACACAAAGACGTGGAAACTAAACAACCTTCTGTTGAATGACAGTTGGGTGCAGGAAGAAATAAAACAGGAAATCATTAACTTCCTTGAGCATAACAACAATGAAGACACAAGCTACCAAAACCTGTGGGGATACTGCAAAAGCAGTTCTAAGAGGAAAATTTATCACTTTAGATGCCTGCATTCGAAAAACAGAAAGAGAGAGCATCAATAAACTCACAAGCCATCTTATGGAATTGGAAAAAGAAGAACAATCTAAGCCTAAACCCAGCAGAAGAAAAGAAATATCCAAAATTAAATCAGAGATCAATGAAATTGAAAACAAAAGAAT